>PQXL01000623.1:0-18361 GCA_004916875.1 Botrytis galanthina
TATATTAATTTTATAATTCAATTTTTTTTAAAAAATGAAACTAATAAAGTTTTTATAATTTTTATAATCTTTCAAATCTTTCAAATCTTTCAAATCTTTTATTAAATAATAATTATAGATATCAGATAATGAATTTTAAGATCGAATTATAGTATATCAAATGAAGAAATCGTTTTGGACAAAAATGTCCGTATGACACGCTATACTACATATGCACAATAGGAAAAACATCGAACTCCATTTAACCTTCTTTTTCTTTCGTGATTCTACCTGGAAATTCGAGTGTCCCAGGTCTGGTAAGATTGGTAGAAGTGACCTGTCTGATAGTTGATATGTTCATATATACTTAGACCTTACATTATACAGACCCTTGAAGCAATCCATATATTGTTCGAGTATGATCGATTACCGATAAATTGGTACAGAGTACAAGTGCTCAGATTATCCAGATCTCTTCTTACTAATATTATTACCTAGGTAGTTAATGGGGAGCGTCTGAAATAGCAGTAGAACGCCAAGCTCTCCACATTCACATTCACGTAACTTATTAAGCTTTTTAAGATAACTCATGTTAATTATTGAAACTCTACTCAAGTACGCAGGTGCATGGAATAAGTTATGTTACACCGCGTTTATTCTGCCATCGATATAATTATTCTGCCTACACTAACTAATCCTAGCTAACGAAGGCGGTGTAATATAACTCATTCCATGCACCCGCGTAGATATTCCTCTCGGATTTTATAGTTACATGTAGGTAATGATATATAGTTTTGGCGATTGCAACTGTGAGGGAATTGGTTACAGCATCTCACACTGCTGAATTGTTCTTTCCTTTTCGAGATCTCTAGCAATTTCGTCAATTCGTAGCACACCTGGGTATAGAGATTTCGGAAATCGCCCTATGAGCAATCAGGGGTCAGACAATTACACGAGTGACGAGGCACTTCCGAATTGATCTTGCTATATTGGAAGAAGATCACTGTTCAGTGATGATGATTTTCAACTATTGGATGACTTCGATTACTGGATTCAAATTAAATATCCAGATTCGCTGAGAACAGCAATAGTATCACCAGTATCTATCCTAAATAAAAATCTCAGGTTTTTTCGAAGATTCGAAATCGGATGAATTTGATTCGGAGTGATTGCAGCTGAACAATCCATGGATTTGACAAACCTCTGAAGGTTACAGGTTAGAGTCTAGTTCAGGAAGCATGTATCTGGGTTTTCATCCTGATAATATTCCAGTAAGTACAGCCTGCCTATCATAGCCCAACGACCTGAAGTACAATGCATTGTTTGCTATTCAAATGGAATGCAGGTTTTCTCAATATCCTCCAGTCCACGGTTGATTCCAAAACTAGAATGGCTAACTGCATTCGTTTCTACTCAGAAACGAAGTCATCGAAGTATGAAATAGACGTCGACGTCGACATTAAAGCCTGCTTATCCGGTAAAATCTAGTTAAAGAAGGCGAACTAGTCGTATACTTTTCGCTTTCGGGTTTTGGAAAGAGACGAATGAATGCCAGTCTGCTGCTCTAAGTCCGACTAATAGGTCTGAAGGACGTAAGTAATGTAGCAAGCAGAGTAACCTATTGTCATAAGAAAGCGGCGCATGTATTCATTGCATCCTACAAAGAGACGAATTACATGGAAACATTGACTTCGCCAGCATAAAACTTGACATCAAGATTGGATACAATGGCACCTTATGCGCAGACAGTAAAATAATTGCATAAAGATTGCAATCAACTCGTATTAGAAGGATAACTAGCAAATGTACAGGTATCATATAGACAGGTATCAATTCATAAAAACTGTTACTCTCAAAACACTCAATAGATGTAACCTTCGCTTCCAAACACCTAAATCTTTCCCTCCCGAAGATACCCACCAAATTAACGCCTAAGACAAATTTTCTACTCATCACTTTCTTCAACAGGTCCACCCATACTTGCAGGTTTCTCCGTAAGTGCTCTCGTGATTCGTGCGTAAAATCTAGCAGCTTGTGGCCTTGGAAATTCTATCCCATCAACAAGATAGTCTGGTAATAAATCCAATAAGGGTTTATCTCTGCTTGGATCCAGAAGTGGCGTATATCGACAATCTGGATCACCATCTGCCATTTTCTCGCTCTCAACACCTAATTTGAAGTGAAGAGCTAGTAACAAAGTCAGTATAGAATCATTATATCAACAAGACATAGGGCTACTCACTACCATTACGACCTGTCTGAATACAATCAAAGACATCTTCTTCGGTTTCTCGTTTGACACCACGTATAATTAGTCCGGTCAAATCACTGTAAAGATCTTCTTTCAATTGAGCGGCTTGCGCGGCTTGAGCTGCTTCTTGACTTCCAATGATACGCATACCACCATTGGCTTTGATAGCACTGCCTGGAACCTTGTTATTTGCACTTTCGTATGATGCTGTTATCTTGCGATTTGCTGCAAGCTTGGTAGATAACGTTTTGTTTTCCACCTGTGCTTCTGATAATGCCAATTCCAATTGATGGATCTGAGCTTGTAAATTCGTAACCAATGCGTCTTGCGATTCGATTGTTTTCTTCAGACTTCGACTTTCTTTTGCTAAAGAAGTTTGAGTTGCTAGATTGGCTTTCAAAGAAGCGATAAGCTCATTCGATACTACTTAAGGTTAGTACCTGACCCAATTGCCTAATTTTAGAGTTTCATACCCTTTGTTTTTTCCTCCGCCGCCTTTTTGTATCGATCAAAAGTCTTCTCTGCTTCCTTGACCCCGACCTCTCGAAGATCTTGGTATTTTACCTCCACATGCTCAAGTTTCTTTGAAAGTTCGCCAAGCCTGCGTCTGACAGCTGGCTCATTCCTCTCTGTATCTGAAGCACTGCCAGCTCGGTGCCGCGGAACGGACACCTGTCGTCGCCGTGAATCGTTGTGCGAGCGAGCTCCTTTCCTTTTCACCTCAGGTATGCTATCTTCTTGTTCCAATTCTTCGATATCTTCACCCATTTCCATTTCCGTTTCCGGTGCTTGAGTTTCCTGAATAACCTTCTCAGGTGATTCTTGTTCTACAACAGGCTCCTCTTGTACCTTTGCTTTGCCCTTTCTTCCAGGCCTACCCTTTTTGCCCACGGGTGCTACGATTTCTTCTGCGATTTCTGGTTCGGGAACCACTGTTTTATTGGCTCTACCTCGAGTCGCAGTTGATTTTTTCGTAGCTTTTGCTTCAACTTCTTTGGCCGCAGTAACCTCACCATCTAGTTCATCACCCGAGATTACATCCTCCATAGTGACGTCTTCTGTCTCATCAATTTGCTCTGCCTCCTTCCCAGTGTCTTTCTGTCGACTAATTTTGGCCGCCTGAACATTCTTCCTTCCTCTTTTCGCTGGAGGTGATGATTCTGGTGTTGGCTTCCCATTGATTCTTCCACTCGCGCGACGGGCCGGAGATTTTATTTTTGTAACTTTCGATGGAGCAGTCTTAGGTCTTCCTCGTACTTTCTTCGCAGCTGTATTATCTTTGGATCGTTGTTTCGACATTGTGCTCTCTACCAAGTGGTCATCCTCTGAGTCTGATCCTATCAGTCCTGCAAGTGTTGAGTTCTTGAACTTCGACATTTAATGTAAACAATGCGCTTGGTTTGCGACGCGAGATGATTGAATGAGTAACGCGATTTTAGCGGTGAGGCTGTATGATTGTTGATATCGTCCTAAGTCGGCAGAGTTCGATTCGCTGGTACAATCTGATTTGCGACAGTAGAGAACTCAATTGAGTAGATTTAATAAGTGCAAATGCTGAGGCAACGGGCTAATTCCATCTAAAATCGAGGGGAAACCTCTTCCAAGGTTGCCAAAGTAAACAAAGTTAGACGAGTGGCTTCTGTGGCTCATCGGAGTTTATCCTTGCAGATCCGTGAACTGAGCTGGGCACGTGTCAACCTTGGAAAGCCATTCTTTCAGCCACATTAGACACCGAACGAACGCCACAAGCACAAGCAAACCGCCGCGATCTCGAGTCAGCTATTCAGTTCTTAGACGGACGGCTACAAAATCGTGTTTCTAGTATAATTTGTTTTTAAAACTCCCTTTTCGAAGTATCGGCAAGCTGTGATTAGGTGGCCTTTACTGTCTCTAAGCTTTGCGCATCATGATGGGGGATGGTAACAGTAGGAAGTATGGCCTCTTACAAGATCTATTATTGATCGTTGTTTCTGTGAGTTTGCCAGGAAGACCTTCACAATTTGCTTTACCACGATTAAACTGACTGATATTCATAGACTGCCTCTTTTTATTACGTCGCAAAGAGTTTAATACCGGCTCTACCCTTTCAGAACGATGCTGAGAAGGAACAACACGAAGAAGCAAGACTAAAAGCCGCGGCGAACCTGCGAAGATTAAACAGAAGGGGTAGTGATGATGAATCAGATTCAGAGGAAACAGTCTCGGGGAGAGGAAAGTCTCGCCGTCCTCGCAAAGAGGACTTGATCCTAGATCAGTATGAAAACCAGATTGCCATGGAAGTTGTAGCTCCAGAGGACATTCCTGTCGGTTTTGATGGTGAGTACTCTGCACTAAAAAGTAATACCAAGGTGCTAACTCTATACAGACATCGGTGGCCTGGATGATATTATCGAAGAATTGAAAGAATCCGTTATATACCCTCTTACGATGCCTCATTTATACTCGCATTCATCCCCTCTTTTATCTGCACCTTCTGGTGTATTGTTATATGGCCCTCCAGGATGCGGCAAAACTATGTTGGCAAAGGCTTTGGCGCATGAAAGTGGAGCTTGCTTTATCAACTTACATATCTCGACTCTGACAGAAAAGTGGTATGGTGATTCAAATAAGCTGGTCCGCGCAGTTTTTTCTTTGGCCAGAAAGCTGCAACCCAGTATCGTGTTCATCGATGAGATAGATGCAGTATTAGGACAAAGACGAAGTGGTGAACATGAAGCCAGTGGTATGGTCAAAGCAGAGTGAGTAAAATTATGCCAATCTTTCATAATTCTAGCTAACGATTTCAGATTCATGACACTCTGGGATGGTCTCACTTCATCGAATAAGAGCGGATTACCAGCTAGAATTATGATTCTCGGTGCTACAAATCGAATTCAAGATATTGATGAGGCAATCTTACGAAGAATGCCCAAGAAATTTCCTGTTTCATTACCCTCGAACTCCCAAAGAAGACGTATCTTGAATTTGATCCTCAAAGATACAAAAACAGATTCAAATAACTTCGATATTGAATATCTTACAAGAGTTATGGCTGGTATGTCAGGAAGTGATATCAAGGAGGCATGTAGAGATGCAGCTATGGTCCCAGTTCGAGAATTCATCAGAGAACAGAGAGAAAGAGGCATGTCCATGAGTGGCGTTGACCATTCGAATGTTCGAGGTGTACGGACAGAGGATTTTTTCGGTAGAAAAGGGGGCGGCCAGATTATCAAGGACAATCATGCACGACACATAGCTGCGGAAACCACATCAACAACACGAGGCACGACGACTTCTAGTGATGGTTATGAAGATGTTGAAGAGAGCGTTGCTGAATCAATGGATTAACAAATTTATCACGTATATCTGGTCATCTGAGTACAATCGCGTTGTAATATACTAGGTAGCTATGCACGGCGTTTGGGGGGTTTGTAATGATATAGAAACAAAGAAAGGAAAACTTCTTTTCTTTCCATGATTCAATGAAAACGTATTTCATGATCTAAATTACCAAGCTTCACCAATTTTTACCTTTACGGATCACCATCATCTACTTTTTGAGCCGCATCAAAATGATACTAATTCTTCACCTCGCTCGTTCACCCTATTCATCATTTTTTTCGTCACACCCCTCTCTACGTGAATGCTTACATTCATCCCTTTCTTGAGGCGAATCGTGATAAGTGAGCACGTCATTTTTAGCGTCAAACAACCCCACATCTTCAGAGTCAGAGTCCGATTTACGGCGCTACGGAATCTTCCCTACAAAGTTATATCTGGGGAACCAAATTTCTGAGTCTTACAAACAAAATCAATACTTTCTCATATACTCTCACCGACCATAACCATTTGTTCAACTTATAAGAGTTTGATATATTATACCAGCCTTCAATCTCAAGTCCAAGTTCGATTTATCATCTTTCATCCTCTTGAATCATTGCTGCTTCAATTGGAATTTCCCCGCTTCTGCAATCTCACACGACCTTGAAACACAACACCAATATCAATATGTCTTCACCATCAGGCTCCTCACAAGCATCTGGAGCTGGCAAAGCCAATGGTGCCCTCAACAAAGCATTCCCGCACATTGACCTTGATGGTCACAACCTTCCTCCCTCGCCTGCACCATCCAGTCCTCACAATGGCAGAAGATATGCCTTGGCCACCGAATTAGTCTACACCGAGACTAAGGATCAATATGGAGCTTCAAGCATGCCGATATATCAATCTGCCACATTCAAACAAAACTTGGCTGGTGGTGGATCAGAATACGATTATACACGATCCGGAAATCCTACAAGAACACATCTGGAACGACATCTCGCGAAGATTATGAATGCCAACCGTGCCCTCGTCGTTGGTTCTGGCATGGGAGCATTGGATGTCATTACACGAGTTTTACGACCTGGAGACGAAGTCATTACAGGAGACGATTTATACGGAGGTACCAATCGATTGTTGACATACTTGGCTGCGAATACTGGCATAATCGTACACCACGTCGATACGACTACTCCCGATAAGGTCAAAGCAGTTCTGGGTCCTAAAACAGCTATGGTTTTGCTCGAGACACCAACGAATCCTTTGATAAAGATTGTCGATATTGCGACAATTGCAAGGACAGCACACGAATTGAACGAAAAAGCTTTAGTTGTCGTTGACAATACTATGCTTTCTCCTATGCTATGCAATCCCTTGGATCTCGGCGCAGATATAGTCTATGAGTCAGGCACAAAATATCTCTCCGGGCATCACGATATTATGGCTGGTGTTCTAGCTTTCAATGACCCCGCTATTGGAGATAAGATGTACTTCACAATTAATTCTACTGGTTGCGGACTCTCACCAAACGATTCATTCTTACTTATGAGGGGAATAAAGACTTTGGCGATTCGTATGGAACGACAACAAACAAACGCCCAAGCAATTGCTGAATTCCTTGAAACGCATGGTTTCCGTGTAAGGTACCCTGGCTTGAAATCCCATCCTCAATATGATCTTCATTGGTCCATGGCTCGTGGAGCTGGAGCCGTGTTATCTTTTGAAACAGGCGATGTTGCTCTCTCTGAGAGAATTGTTGAGGCAGCAAAGTTATGGGGCATTAGTGTCAGTTTTGGTTGTGTCAATAGTTTGATTAGTATGCCATGCCAAATGAGTCATGCCAGCATCGATGCAAAGACCAGAAAGGAAAGACAGATGCCAGAAGATATCATTAGATTGTGTGTTGGAATTGAGGATGTGAATGATTTAATTGATGATTTGAGCCGTGCTGTAAGTACACATCGAAAACGGTCCACGTAATAATGCTAACTCTACACAGCTCGTCCAAGCAGGTGCTGTGAAAGTAACTCTTGATGGATTCCATGCTGTAGATACAGCTCAAGCCATTGCTGAGGTACCAATCGCTGAATCGGATGCTGCAGCAGCTCCATTGTAATGAATTATTTAATGTACATTGCCAAGGCGTTCACGGAGTTGTGGGATGATATTGATACTCAACTAGCAATTGTTTTGAGGTTACCAAAATGAAAAGGAGTTAGATATTTAGATACACCGCCATAAATGAGGAATAATTGATCAATCAGATCAGTGTCTCGTGTAACTTTGAGACAAGCGCCTCAAGCTTCAACAAAAAGTAATTAGTGATTCACAAAGTATCATACCTGGATGGTCCTGATATCGGGACTTTACTGTGATGCAAGGTGGAGGTGGCTTGTTGTGTATCAATACGCCACAAATAGTAATTTCCCAGCTGGAATGTTTCCGACCCTTCAACAATTGATTCTTATTTAACATCTCACATCCATTTGCTTTCTTGCCGAGTTTGGCTTTGTCTATGAAGGAAGATCTCGTGTCAGATTCGAGGACTCAATGTTGTTCGTATCCGGCTACGAAGAGCATCCTCTTCAACGTCATATTGCTTTCATGTACGACTACCATGACCAAATTAGGTTTTTTGGCTGTGCTTTTACATATCATCCAAGTTAATGCAATTCCTTGGGAGGCAGCTCCTTCAACATCAATCGCAAATCATGCTACGTCTTGGCTACCGATTCAAACACCAAAGCCTTCTTTGATTACAGCGTCGTTTCCCAGCGCCAATCATACCTACGAGTCACCAAATATCTGCGGATGGGTAGATCACAACCCTGGTTTGTACTGAATACTCATCAGTCTTGTACAACGATGTTAAGCAAAATTAGATAATTCATATACATGTGGGGGTTCCGCAACCTGCTTTTGGGATTCTTCACTTAAATTAGTGGGATGTGGACATACGACGTCGATGGATTATTTCACCTCTTGCATTCCCTACAAGGCACTTAGTTATTGTGATAGCTCTTGCTTTGCAAATCCGAGTATTGTTCGTTGGTATGTTTTGCTACAATTCTCTTCGGACCTATTCTGATACTTTGTAAAGTGGCTCCGATATTCCCTATTGCGCAACTCCTCGTGTCGGACCCGAAGGAGATTATTCAATCCTTGCATGTCAGGGACATAAACCGTATGGAAGATCCGATATAAATTTGGTATACAAGGGACAAACAACAGTCGGTCATCTTCCCAGGTATCTTGGTGCAGACGGTATCGTTACATATGCTACGCATACACCGACAATGCCATCATTAACCGCACCAAGCACCGGAAATCGTTCATCTTTTGGATTCGATGGCGCACCAGTACAAGCCTCAAGCACATTTTCCCCAAAGCCATCATCCAATTGTGATTCCAAGGCCTATCATAATGGAATCAGTGATATGAGTGCCGTCCCCGAAGCAGCTATTGTGGCAGGGACTATTGTAGGGAGTTTGGTGGTTATATGTGCAGTAGCTGGCTTTATATTGTTTCTTGTTTATAAATATAGGAGACGAATGCCTACTGAGAATATGCAGGCGGATCTTGATATGATGCCGCTGGAAGAATTGGTAGGAAGAAAAACTAGTAATGGCCGGCTGTGTGGGCCGGCGCCTCGTGGATCGATACCATCGCGAAGGTCCTAGCTGGTGTAATGATTTATCGATCGACATATGAGCTCTTACAGTATTCTAGGAAATTAAAACTTTACATAGACCTGAAGTCGTGATATTCAAAAGATTTATTGACCTATAGATTGTTTGATGGAATGTTGAAGGCTACTGAAATTACTGAGTCATTGACACCAAGGGGCTAAGCTAAGTCAATCGATTGAAATCTCTGTTTAGCAAGGTCTCCTTTCTTATATATACAGCCAGATCTGAACGAAAACAATTTCCTGTTCCATCGCAATCAACAAAAATCCAAGAGAATGTTCAGAAAACGATTCGAAGCCATGTTCCAGAAGAAATGTAATCTCGCGTTAAAAAAACCAAGACTCTTGACTAAATACTCTCTTTTACACCTGAGCTTCTAGACAGGAGTTTAGTCAACCATGATTCTTGATCAGATCAGCACACTTTTCTGCCACCATTGCAGCCGGTGCTTGTAAATGATGTGAAATGATTTGTGGGAATATGCTAGTATCACAGACCCTCAAACCCTTCACACCATGAACCTTCAAATGATCATCTACTACTCCAGGAGATTCAGCATCATCCGCAGGAGCCATTCTGCAGCTAGAAGAATAATGATATATCGTCCTGATCCTACGCCTGATGAATTTATCGATTTCTTCGTTGTTGTTATTCTTCGCATCTTTGGCCTGTTTATCTTCTGTAAAAGTAATGTTCTCTTGTAGCGGAAAACCAGAAGCCCTCATAGTCTCTGCAAGTTTCAAGGAAAGTCGTACAGAGGCTCGGGCAACGATATAGTCTTCAGAATTTGATAGAATTCCAAAATCGACTTTGGGTCTCTGGTGTGGGTCTGAAGACGAGAGACGAACGGTCCCATGAGATTTTGGTTTCGCGAGAGTGGCCAAGATAGAGAACATGCCCATTTTGGAAAATAAACGTTGGTGTTCCTCTAAATCATCCATAGCGGTAACAGCAAGAGGCATGAGCTCAATATCTGGAATCAGATCCTGAATCTGACTATTTGCTGTGGCAAGCTTTTCCTTGTCAATTCCAGTATGATTCTGTTTGAGTATCGTGGATCGAACGAATAGAGTTATATTATTTATGGGCATGCTGAGAATGCCGGAACGGAAAAATATGTATTTGAAGAATTCTAGTACGCCTAGCATTGGATGGATCACTAGTCTAGTGAGTGATTCCTTGACTGGAACTTTCCACGCAATTGGAATACCGTGATGATCACTCTATTGAAAAGTCAGCATGGTTGATCCTCTGTACGTGCATAAAATTCAGGAGTTCGCTCCATACCAGCCCGGATCCAACACCTGGAAGGTCCTTCACAACACTGATTCCATGCTCTTCTAGATGTTTCCGAGGTCCGATTCCACTGTTGAATTTCGCTATCAGCATGTCTAACCGTTTGATGAGTGTTTGAAACCCGAGAAACGGTGGCTTACCTCAACATTAAAACTTGTGGTGAGCCCAGAGCGCCCGAGCAAACTATCACTTCTCTTTTGACTTTAGCCGAGTATATTTTGTCAGATTTCGAATTAGCAAGTTTGAAGAAGACCATATCGGGACGCGGAACTCCGTCATCTTTCGAGAAGGCAATTCGTGATAAAAGCGTTTTAGTGCATATTGTCAAATGTTCAGAGCTGTTTCTCGAGGAAGAAAGGCGTCAAAGGTAGACACTCTCTGTCTCTGCTCATTTACTGTAGAGAACACTGTTGTGAGTCCATCAATCATGGCATCAGGTGTGTTTGGGTCGTCAATCTGAATAAAGCCTAAAGCTTTAGCCGCATCCGAAAAGCTAGCAAAAGTAAGCCTTGACGACCCACGCAAATGCAACTTAGGCATTCTAGAAACCAAGATTTACTTACAACCGATATGCGCTGAACCCCCAGGTATGAAAAGGGAATGTTCGGGTAATCCATGGACCTACAGTACGGTCAGCAACTACAACTATTCGAGTAACTATGGTTTGGAACTAAGCACCAGAAGTACCACGATATTTCGACTCTTGTGAGCCCATCACTGTTTCACTTTTCATGAAATAAGGCAAAAGCTTATCATAACTCCAATCCGGATGACCAAGCTGTGCCCAGGAATCGTAATCTGCAGCAGTGCCACGTGTGTACACCATACTGTTGATTCTAGAGCCTCCACCCATGACTTCTCCGCAGAATGCCAAGCTTCGGCGATTGTCACAATACTTCATAGGCTCGCAGTTCCAGCTTGAAGCACCGCCATCAGAGCGTAGGATGTTGGATGAAACAATGGGTATGCGGGACATGAAGTTATCGTTGGCAGGCCCGCGCTCAAGAAGAAGGACAGATACATTTGGATCCTCACTTAATCGTGAAGTCAGAACACAACCAGCTGTACCGCCTTTCGGTTTGAGAGCTTGTGTCAGTCAAGAGTCAAAAAAATCATGGTACGAAGGGGTGGATCGTAAGTGAACAAGTAGAAATACCTCCAATAACAATATAGTCGTAGGTCTGGCCATCAGCACACTCCGGGTGCCGCTCTGGATACTTTCTACCAAATGACCACCACATGTTGAATTATTTCGAGGATTCAGAAAGGAAGATCCAAAAAAACAGTCTCGGATCATAGACCCAGCTCCGTTCAAGTGCTTCGTATTTCGCACGACTGAAATATACAAGTTGACAAGAAATTGTAAAACTAGTCTACAAAAATGGAGCTTGGTTCTTGCTGTCGTGGTTGTATTTGTAAAGACATAGGGCGGATCAAAAATGGAGTTTTGATAAGTTTTGCTACTGTGCCGCATTTTCTTTACCCTAGTTTCTGAAAGTGCCAACAGCATAATACCAACAAACGCCACTTTCTTACATTAGCGTATCAGCTGTAGCATGGCTTAAAGGTTGCTTTGAGATTTAAATTACTTTTCATAACTTTTCATTTTCCGCATTCATAGGGGAGGAGAGAGCGTATGCTTCGCCTGCCCCTTATCTACCCTAGCAAAGACTCCAAATCGTATAGTTCAAGATATGTCATATAATGATATACTGCCAATGAACACATTGATTTTCGAGCTAGGGGAACGGCATTGCTCTTGTGAGGCATACAGGAAGATATCGGTGAAAGTTTGAAATGATTATTTTCAGACGAGACAGACATATAACTCTTCGACAAAAATATAAACAACTATGTTTCTCTCTCTTTTAAATTTCTTAAGTTTTTATACTCTTAATATAAATAAATGAAAATTATAAATTTTTTATTACTTTTTTTTTCAATTTTAATTTGAGAAATACTATATTGATTGTAAGGAAATTGAAAGAAAAGTTTGAAAAAGATAAAGTAAAATATGTTTTTGCAACACATAAATTCTGCTACGGATAGTTTTTGGAAATCGTTCTGAAATTTTTTGTATGGAATTACTGCCTAGGATCTTTATAAACGACATCAATCATAACATGTGGTCGCAAAGTTTTGAGTTGTGATCTTTAAACGACATATAGCAAGTTGAAAAATTGGGGAGGTTTTGTTCTCATATGTTGTCGGTAATACGATTTCCTCCGTTCATTATTACTGTCACCAATTTTTTTTTGTGAATACCAGTTTTTGTATTGTTTTGACGATAGCATGTAAATTATTTGGTGACTCGACTAGAGGATCATGGATCGTCAAGGGACAGGGGGGCATATGAAAAGCTCGACGCAATCTGGTATGCAACAAGTATTGTTTATAACATTCTCATGGCTCTATGGAAGTAGAAGTCCTCCGATTCTCCCTGATAGTGAGATTCACTTAGGCTTTTTTTGATTCATTTTCCAGATTCGCCTCCTTTTGGTTGTAAAGCGCTTTCGCAACCTCAAAGACAAGATTAATGATTAAGTACAGATCATACTAAAGCATTTGAGCAGAGAATAACCCATCCGGAGATCCAAGCCAGTCAGAACTTATTCATGTGAGCAACAAAACCTTTGAAAGCGTGGATGTGGACCAGGCGTTCAAGTAACCTGATGTTGCTACCTATCTATCTATTTTTAATCTAGTTGTCGATTTGGAATCCATTCATGTTTTTGTTGCTGTCATCTCTCTAAGAACACATGCTCAATTTGACAAGAGGGAAATAACACACTGAACATAACCGTAGAAGGTCAATTCCTACCGAACCTTCCTTGTCAATTCCGAGACGACTCTCCCACCCTTAGTCCTCTCTCCGAAGTTGCCTCTGACAAATCTCCGTGAGTTGAGAATTAGAGCTCTTTGTAGAGATATATAGAGTTATCAATTGATTTTGATCTTGGAATCACATGCAAGCCTATCCATGGAATGGAGACATGTCATAATAATCTATATTCACTTAAGCTACTAGCGGCTCGGGACGTACACGCAAATCGATCAAGCTGGCGATTATGAGGCAGCAAGTGAGAAATCGCTATACAAAAGAACTGATCCAAATGACTCTTGCACGGTGTTATGTTTCGAGTTTACGACCGTCGCGCGGATTCACGGCTCTAGGGACTGCAAATTTGTATCCCACGGAAATTGTAAAAGCATATACTTGTACCTTGATTGGCAGTGCTATATAATGCATAGATCATTTCCATCTCTTGTGGCGATAATAACAATGTCAAGCTTGACGGTCATGGCGATGGTTGCAGTTATGATAATTTTTGTTGCTCAAACACTTCAAAACTCTATTGAAATGATTATTCGTTGTCGTGAATCACGTCCATTGACAGGGCTGAGCAAGAACCTGAAAAGCAACTCTGTGAAGTTTTTGGTGCGTACCAGCATGTATAATATCTGTTTATGGTTAACGTCATTTTGAACCGATGCAGACATAGTAGGAGTAATGCCTAGGTTATGACGCCATGGATGAAGGCGAGCTGATTGAAAAGACGATTGCCTACCAGTATCATGGAACTTTGAGAGAATTAACCAGGAAATTGAACCGATAAGGCACACAAAAATATGTTCATATCAGATCAAGTGATGACTGCTATTTCTATGCCTCTTTAGCATTTCCGGATTTTGCTCAAATTGATTTAACCTAATTTCAACACTCAAACTTATTTTGACAATAAATCAATACCTCCTTCGGAATCAACAATTATAGATTTTGTATATTGGCTTCACATAATTCGTTTGATGTAGATATTCTGAAATTTATGGAGATTACATAAGCAACAATCGCGTAATTCAGGAGACACATGATGCACCGATTTCTTGGTTGCATTAATCTAGAAAGCATGAGTCAATCAAAATAGGTACACGATGTAGATAGACTACTGAGGCGCTTGATGCTTATACAGGGATAATGCATTGAAAAGTCTTCGCGAGCTATGAATTGTTTGAGACGATCACACCAATTCTTGGCAAAGTTAAGATGTAATGTGATTCTGTAACAGCATTAAATTTGAGAATTGTCCTATTCTCATAGTATTCACCCAACATTTTCGTGAGATCCATCTGGAAGTAGCAATACTATAAACGTTGCCTTGCGATATTCATCCCATATCCGAAGCTTTCTATTTTCTTGTTCTCGTGCACTTTCCATCTTCGTGGGAGTGGTACGTACAGCTACGGCTCTTCCGTGGATTGGGAATAGCCGTCTGACGGCTCATATGACTTCGGATTTTGATCAAAAAGTCTAATGCAAACTCCTCGTTCTTTGCGTTCACATCCGCGAGTTTGCTTATATCGAGCTGCGCATTCATGGGTTTAGTAAATTCGAACGTTATCATATCGAGCGCAAGCAGACGAAGTTTGGAACCCTTCGGCAGTATGCTGTAAATATCTGAAGCATCCGATGGGTGAAGCGGATACTTGGCTTGGATTGTATCCATCACCTGGTCCATAAGTTCAGGAAGACAGATCTTGTCAGCCAGAACATAAACCCCGACCAGACCCCAGAGGTCAGCATCTGGTGGTAGTATACTCGTGTAGACCCAATCTACCAACACGTCGAAAGCTTCGAGGTCGTCTTCTCGGAGTACTGCACTATTCGTTGTGCTTTCCGAAAATCCACTATTGAACATCTTATTAAAATAAGGTACTCGTGTGCATAGCAGTGATTTGTGAACTCGGAACAACTTCATTTCTTCCCCAACACGGATGTCTACCGTTTGGCTTCCCGCTTTCCTAGTTGAAATAAATTAGCAAGATTTTCTTACACGACAAAGCGTATATACGTTTGTGGAATGAATGTAGAGATACTGTACTCACTTCAAGAACGTCGTTCTTGTCACCGACTTTTTCTTCGAGGGATCTATTTCGTCTTTCTTCATAGTTGTTCGGTCTTTCTAGCATTAGCAAACCTTGATTTATTGAAATACTAGGAGATAAAAGAGTACCTTCAAATAATTGGTCAAAAGTTCCGGGTGATTTTCGATTCAAGATTTTAAATAACATAACAACTTATTGATGTGCCATGAAAAGATCTTTATACGTCTCAAAGTTCTTCGTCGAGTTTGAGAAAAATAGTCTAGAGAACATTCGAGATGTTTAGTACGCTGAATATGCGAGAGTATCCGTCTGTGAGACGTGATTCCACAATGGGGTGCATGATGTTACCTGAAGACGATAGAAATCGGAGGATTCAGAAATACCGTGCCTAATATTCGGTGGTTATATTTCGGATGGAATATTCAACGCGATAGTGTAAAGGAAGCAAAATTAGATAGTTCTTAGAGTCTCCAGATAGGCAATAACCAAATCTTCTTCTGCCTCGAATATTATATCTATGCTGGTTGATGACCACAGGTCTCCCACATTCTCTCCTATTTGAGAAAAAAGATACAAAGAACAATCCAATATAGATAGCGACGAAGTGGCGGGTCTTCATATGATCTTGAATACGAGATAATTATATCTTCCCCGTGTAATTTTCATCTGTATACTTGCCCGTTTTCCAAAACATGTCCATTGCTTCATGCATGAAATCAATCTCAATCAAGCACAATTTGTCTAGTAGGATCTAAAATGCGCCAAAGTCTTCATCTAGCAACCTTTTCTCTAGGTTTCAAATACTTCAGAGGTAAAATTCCAGTGCAAGCCCATTCGATCAATATATCGAAGGTCGAAGGATGATCTTCGAGGAAAGAGGCCAAGTTAGTTCAAAACTCAATGAATTCACCACTAATGAACATCTTCTCGAAGTAAGTGATTATATTGCATAGTGTTGCTTTATGTACTCGAAAATTTTCTTTTTCTTCGCCGACGTACAAGTCGACCATGTCGACTCCAGTTCTCCTAGATCATACAAAAGATTCCTAAGGTTCTCAAAGTATTGAAGCGACTAGTATGAATATGTGACTTTCTCTCAAAAAGCCTTGTCGGTTATTGCCGATAGTGTTAGTTCAGAGTTCGAAATTGTCAAGTCTAGTCAGCAACTGCATTCTTTACCTAATCAAACATGAAAGCTAGATTAGTAACTACATTGAATCGTCCACTCTCTTATCAAAGTCTGGAAATCATGTTTTTGAGAAAGAGACGTCTACTTAGTAATGCTGCATACATTCACCAAAAGGAACTATTCTCTGGCCTCAACACCATCCTCGAAACAGGATTTGGAAGAGAACGGTAATCGATTGGTTCATCCATCATATATCACCTGTGAAAGCTTCTAGATTTGAGAAATAGACTTGTAATTTAGAATCAATTGACAATATAAATCTAGGCCATGGTACTAGGATCTTAAGTCATTACCACTCTCACTTCCTCCCATACAAAAATCCATAAATATCCTTCCCACTTTAGAAGGCTGGAGACTCTTCGACTTTCAAGCGCAAGCGCATCTTCTTTGATTCAACCAACAGCTACAGCCGATTCCTTCTCCATGAATATGATAAATGCCACCATCACCTGCTGCTGGATTGTTCAACTTTCGGCAACCACGGACTTGATATCGAACGGCTGTGAGGAAATCGGCAGCCAGATCAGTCTCTTGTCTCATTATACCCATCAAAAAGTCCAACGGTATTAGATCGGCCTTCTGATCCAAGGAAAAGGTATATAGTAGGCTGTTTAATACATATAAACGTATTTTTGAACTCGGCAACGATCTTCTGTAAACGTAGATTACTTGTTTAACTGAGGGTAGAAAGTCGTTGTCTGTAGAAAACCGTCGCAAGAGATCCATTGCTTCATTCATCAGGTCTGGCATGCATAGTTTATCCATAAGTAGGTAAAAGTTGATAGCGTTCCAATTTGAAGATATAGAGCCTGGCGAAACACGATTCAAAGGTCGGAGTGGGCGATACTGAGAATACGCCCATTCAAGTAAGACATCAAACGACTCAGGAGAGTCTTCGGGAAATTCTGCGGAGTTGCTTGAAGCCTCGGAGAACCCGCCGTTGAACATTTTGTTGAAGTATGGTATCTTGATACAGAGAATATTCTTGTGCACTCGATAATGCGTACGGGTTGAGCCGATGTATAGATCGACAGTCTCGATGCCGATATTACTATTCATTGTTAGCCTGGTCCAGAAGCTTGAGAAGAAATTAGAATTAGCACTGACCTGAGAAATGGATGTGACTTTGGTGTTGATTCAGGGGCTGATTTTGCCTCTGACTTAGGATCCATATTGAGTTAGAGTGCTAACCAGTAAATATCCTTTGTAGTTGTTAGTGATTGAAATATCTGCGAGGTTGAGACTTCGAGTTCAACTTATAAGATATCTTGTAATGAGTTTGTCCTGATTTAATGTAATGTTACGGCAAATAATGAACTTTTCCATACATAGGTACTACAAATCATGATTGAGATCGAGTCAGGATAAGCAATCAATATAAGTGAATAGGTTCACTTCACAGGTTTTCAAGATAGTCTACTGTATTGTTCCGACTGTATAATTCCGACCGCATAATTCCGACCGCATAATTCCGACCGAGTCACTATTTGACTGCATCATTTCTAACTGAGCAACCTTTGATCATGTTCATAATTTAATGCAACGTAGAGGACTTCTTGAAAAATGTACTCAAGAGGACTCAATTGTCCAATCAAAAACATGTGGCATAATTTAAGTTTTCTCTTTCCCTATATAAGTCGGTTACCCTACTTTCGGGCCACCCCTGTTTTGGGCCACCATTTCACACCAAAAATCACTTTTTAAGCCTATTGATATCTCTATCAATATATAATATAATTAAATGAAAATTTATATATATATAATTTAGATCGA
>PQXL01000624.1:0-18218 GCA_004916875.1 Botrytis galanthina
AAATATTAATAAAAAATTTATATGGGAATTTATATTGAATTTCTTTTCGTCGCAATTAATTGTTCTGCCACCACAAGGGTTCATATCCAACTGCGATTTTCAAGAGCCCATGTTTCAAAGTTTCCATGAAAATCGAATGTTTGAAATCTACCACGCAAGTTGTATTATGTTTAAAGAGAGATCAGGTGCTATCATGTTATCATAGATAGAGAATGAGTTATAATTATTATACCTGTTATTTTGACATAAGTTTGTACCTACTTGGCATCCAGAGCTCATGGATTCACTAGCCCATGAACCAGCTATAAGGGACAGCTCTTATCAATAGGTATATATGTTCTATTATCTCGTTGAGCATTTTGGAATGTTTCAGTTGTCAGAGAGTGAGGAAAAAATCTTCAAGTCATACTATGATGTAGCCAGTGCATAGAATCTTTTTATATGTATGCAAGTTCCGAATTTTCTAAGCATATTCGTTGAAGGGGAAATTATGTACAAAATTCCTTCGCATCCATTTAAATGCAGTTCCTTCAAGGGCACTATCATGTATCTGGACAGATTCACATGCCTTATATCCTCACCCAAGGATTTATTTGAGCGATACGGAGTAGGCAGTCGTCTTGAAGACAGCATTGCTTCCTATTTCAAATTAGTATATCACCGGATCAGATGAGTTAGGGGGTGAACTTACCAGTGAATGTTTCGGTACCAGCTTGAATTGTCGTGAGATACTGGCTGGCTGGGTATCCTTGGCTGGAGGTCAAGTATGTAAGGAATGTCTTCAAGTCACCAGAGAAGCTATTGACTGTGCTGGAAGCGACGAAGGAATAGACTCTGGTGGCACCGTTGAGTCCAGAGTAAAGTTTCCATGAAACCCCAGCGATTGTTGGGGTTGCAACGGGTGACCCGGTAGCTGAAATTGGTCCTGCACCACCCTAATAATCGTTAGTTTCCGCAACCTGCTTATATCAAGAGAACAAGTTATGGTAACGGAAAACTCACAAGAGCACTAAGCCAGATCATGATCTCATAGTTCGCGCTGCCAGTACCAGTAGTTGAGGAGAATAAATCGTAGGAAACGTCAGCAACGATGTTAGAGCCAGTATAGCTAGAAGGGTTCATGGTCAGCTAGGTTCATTAAACAGATATGAAGTAACTAACCTCCATTTCCAAGTAGTTGGGATGGTCGAGATAGCAGAAACCTGCTTAGCTGCCATATTAAGCCCTACGTTTGCATAAGACTTGACTTGGGAAGACCCTCCTGCCCACGACCAACTAGTGGACCAGACAAGAGAATTGCTCGTGTCTGAAGTGACAGTTGAGCATTGAGAACCAGTAAAACCGGTAATATTCCAGAGATTTTGGAAGACGGTATAAGTGCCAGTTGCAACAGTATCCCATTGGCCACAGATTGTTGTAGCCCGCTTCTCAAGAGTAGGAGTAGGAGTAGGCGAGGCAACAGCAACTGTTGCCAGGACCAAAGCAACCAAGGACTGGGTGAACTTCATGGTGATAGGAGTGAAAGGTAAGAGAGTTAGAAGTGCGTGGAATGTTGGATGAAGGAAACAGAGAGCGAGCAAGGCTTACATTTATACAAAATCCATTACAAGTATCATGGTACAAGCGCTCACTCGTGGAAACATTGAGCGGAATAATAGGGGACGTTGCCCAGGTAGACCCTGCGCTCAGTAGATTGATCAAACCTAAGAAAATCGCAATATGCAGTTATCTGCACGAGCACTAAGATTCTATTGTAGTACAGCTTCGGTATCTAAGGTCCCTTGAATAAACTCCCTGCCCATGATTTACGGAGTATATCTGGGTGGCTTGTGGCTGCTTGACAGCCAAGATGCACTCCACTTTTTTGCTAATGAACATTTGAAATTAGGCGATTTGTAATTATACAAAGTACAATAATGATCAAGAAACCATAATATAAAAAAAGATAACGCTAGAATTAAAAATAGAACCCCCGGAAAATTCCTTAAAGATTGACTGACCCATTAACATCTGTCCATTCACTTAAGTGGTTGAAAATCACATAAAAATATCTTAGCATAATCATTTACAATGATCAAAAAGCAATAGACCATACAATCATATAATTTGCTCAACTCAAATTGGGTTATTGATTAAACTATTAATACGAAAAATCTTCTTCGGAGTAAAACGAAAGTAGAAGAGTCAAAAAGGTTATTCAATTCACTAACCATTTGATATCCATTAAAATGGGTCTCATTCGGCATCCAGGGACCAGAAGCTCGAAGCCGCACTTTGGCAATTCTGGCTAATATCACAGGAAACGTGGATAAAGTCGTACAACCTTGATGTTTACTAGGGAACAGATCTCATGACTTACCCCGGATTCTTCAAGAGAGGCGAATAGTGATGATTATGCCTAAACTGGACTGACGTTTATGATGATGAATGATTCCCTTCGTGGTAAAATTCCTCCATGTCTGACAACTGCAGTAGTGCAAGAATATGAGACGACCCATTCTCGAATCCTTACTTGTTCGAGAGAGCTTGATTTGGCACAAGAGTACATTTTAATGTTCACATATTCTGGTAAGCTGTACCACTGAAGCTTCTCAACGAAACCTAGTTCCATCCTGTCAAGCGATGTTCGCAGATCATGAACTCAGCGCGAAAGCAACCCGAAATATGTCCTCCAATTACAATCTTCAAAAGGAATTGTGCACTCGGGACCATGCTTAGATCATTTTCATAATTCTCTTCTTTGTTGTAGATTCAGTTGTCCGGTAGATGATCTGTTTAACTCATACGGCATTGTGCTCGAAATTGGAGTAAGCTGCTTTCAGGCGTTCAGTTGATCCAGAATTTAGATGATTGCGAGGGTATGTTGAATTGCAAAAGATCAGAAATCAACTTGCATCATATGCGAAGCACCAGACAAATGGTAGAAATGTAGAAGAATACTTTTCAGCTCAAAGAAATATTGACTTGATCTTACTTTACAAGAACCTATAGTCACATCCAAGTTATCTGGGGTATGATAACATGCCGCCAATTGCCTATCAACTCGCTACACCCGACACTTGGTGTAGGATGATGAATGTTGATATGGGCAATGGTGACGCTTATTAAAATGATAGTAGGATTCGAATGTGCTCTGTGGAATTGTAATTGAACAAAGAACGTGAATGTGGCATGAAAAGGCCGTGGGGGTAACCTCCATCAGGTGACATAACCTTATTTACACGCTTGGGACTCTAGCGGCTCTGGTCTCCACACCTCACCCCAACTTCCCCTCGAGGAAATCATCAGATTCGATATCGCACTGCATCATAGAAGCGCGATAACTTTCCTTTCATATCTTCTCAATTGGACACATAGAACAGAGTCGCGTCTCTGAACATATCAAATTACTGGAGAGAAACTGTCGATCGTATTAGATGGAAAAGATCAAAGTATCATCGATATCGCGCAGAGTACAGTGACCATTGCGACAAATTGAATAATTTAGCAGAATTACATCTTGCTGACATTTCAACATCGACAATGGCGCCTGCGGCATCGGTCGCTCAGGCGACTAACAAAGTCAAACGGCCTATGTCTATTCAAACAAACGGCATCAATTCATCGACTTCGTCTCCGTCCCCATCAATGTCCGCTGGAAGGCTACCATCCGGTTCCAAAAATTTCCAAAACCCAACTACAACAAATGGCGCTGGAAACTCTTCGGGAGCTCGATCTGCGAATCGAAATCGCTCGGGGCACACACTTGGTCGAGGAATGAAGAATAATAGTGCAGGTATAAGATCTGGCAGTGTTGCAGAAGAATTCGTTATACAACAAGTTGCGCAATCACAACCATATGGTAAGCCTCTATTTACATCCAGTGGCTCATACACATACTAAAGTCTCCTAGTCAAAACTGAGCACTACATTCTTCATAAATACCGCAAAAGCCCCCCCTCCCTGATCATACACCTTTACGCGACGCATTTCCGATTTGATCAACAACAAAACAGTTTTTCTTATACTTCTCCAATGAGAGTACTCCTGGATCACCTCAGACAGAAAACCATACCTCATGAGTTGGTGGATTATTTTATACTGAACGAAGTAGCTTTCTACGAAGGTTGCATGATTGTCCAGATCCTCGATCACAAATCTGTTGCTCCCCAACAACCCTCATCTCAACCGAAGGAGGGAAGCAAGGAAGGCGTTTCGATTCATACACTCAGTAGTTATATTACACCATCGCCATATGCGTCGTACCCTCGACCCGACCTAGATAAAAGTAGATCGTCAAAAGAACAAAGTAACGATGGCCCCACGAAATCAAGGACATCTGCTCAGCAAGATAAGGAGAATATGCCTGCGCCGGGCACCTCGAACGATTCTCAGAAAAATAAAACAGTCCCTGCACCAGCAAAACTCAAAGTGACAACGTGCGTGCTGTTCCCAACACCTATTAGTACCTATGTCGAAATTGCTCGTAATTCTACTGCACCTCATACACCAGATATGGACAAGCGCCAAGAACGTTCCGAAGGAAGCACATCAGCTACGTTAGCGCAACCACCCACACCACTTGGAGCTGTCCCACCAACTCCCGGCTTAAATATGCCACCAGCCGCGAAAAGATTGAAACTGGCTAAATCTGAGTTTAATTGCGGCAATATATACGCAGCAGAAGCTCAGATCATCCTAGCCACTACAGCTCCCTTGGCTCTTGAGCCTGCAAACAGTGCAACCGAATGTTCACGGCTACTCGAATCATTAGCTCATCCTATGCACTTAGAGAAGCCTCCTCAGCCCAAGTCCCGTAAAAGAACAGTCGCAGAAATGGCTGCTGATGAAGCGCTTGCTGCAGACGAACAACGCTATATGCTCATTTTGGACGAACAACGTTTTGCAACTGTTGCCCGGGGCGCTGGAGGTATTAATGTTGCTGATGGTGCTGGCCAGGCTGGTGGTGGATTCGAAGCCCGATTCGAGAAATTTAATGCACTCACCAATATCAGAAAGGATATCGAAGACAAGAAAGCCTTGAAAAAGGCAGCGGAAGCAGAGGCCCAGCGAAAGTCTAAGGCAGAGGAAGAGATTCAAAGGAAACAGGAGATAGCCGAAGCTCGACAAAAGGAGATAGAACGACGTCAACTTTTGGCAAGACAACAGGCGCAGCAACAAGAAGCTCAACGACGCGCCGTAGCTCAACAGCAGCAGCAACAGCAGCATTCGCAATCTTTGCAGGGTATGCCTCCTCAAACGCAAGGCCCCCATGCACATCCATCTCAACCCAATGGAATTGTCTCAAATGGTATGCAGGCGCAACGGTTCCACCCTCACCAAGGCACCCAGGCCCAAATGTCTTCACCAATCGTTCGGAATGGAACTCCGCACAGCCAGGCATCGCCGACAGTCAATAATGGTATCGGCAATAACCCAATGCAACACTCTACGTCGAGCATGGGTGGCAGTCCCCCTCGTCCAGGTTCTGTTGTTCACCAAAATCATCCTGCACCCATTGCAGCTCATGGTATGGTGGCTCAAAGAAGCCAGCAAAGCCATGCAGGAACACCTCGTATGCATAATGCGACTCCTAACATGCAATCCACTCCTTTGAATCGAGGACTCACACCAAGGATGAGTCAAGGGAGCCCACTGCAAGGCGTGATGGCCCAAGCACCTGGAATGGGCCAGATTGGAATGAACTCGGCTCAAATGCATGTTCAAGGTATAAACAGCATGTCGCCCGTCGAAACGCAACAATATTTGATGGCATTACGAGCTCAACAACAACAGCAGATGCAAGCTCAAAGTATGAGAGTAATGCCTAACGGACAGCAATTGACTCCTCATCAAATAATGCAGCACCAACAAATGAGGCAAATGCAGATGCAAGCGAATGCTAATAACCCCAACCATCAATTAGCTCAAGGCTATCAAAATCAATTAGCTGCTATGCGACAAGCTGGCATGCCTCAGAATATGAACATGAATCAACAATTCATGGGGAACAATATGAACATGCAAAATATGCAGGGCATGGCATTACAGCAGCAACAACAACAATTACAAATGCAGCAGCAGCAACAACAACAACACCCCCAGCAGCAGCAACCAATGAACCCACAGACTGCCATGGCACAACAATACATGCACGCCAACCCGATGCAAACCCATCAACAGATGGCCGCTGTGTATAAGCAACTGTATACTAGAGAGATGGCATCTGGCGCACATCCTCAAGGCCTATCAGACCTTTTGAAGAAGAAATTACAAATGCAAGCCCAGAACATAGTACTCCAAAACTTTAAAGCGAAGATGCAAGCGGGTGGGCAGCAAGGGTTCCCGCCAGGTATGCAGATGCAAAATGGTATGGGTATGGCAAGACAACCAGGCATGTAGGAGGTGTATTGTACAGGTGTATTACTATGGGTAGATTCGCATTTGACCTGATCAAGGAGTTTGAGTTAGGTGCAGAATGGGCAATACTTTGGGTTGGGCAAGGCGCATTTAGGGATGATTATCACGGGGCACACGATTGTACATATTACTCTGATTCGAAGATTGGAAAGAATAAGGCGTCACAGGGGGATTGGCTAGGTTCGATAAAGGATTGGCGCAGCTGTATTCCAGGAATTTGAAGGAGGAATTACTATTTCTCGTTATATGGACAGTTATCTAGGTACTACTAGAACAAGATGGTTTATGACTCACTATCAAAAACATTAAACGCCTTCATGCAAACCATAAGCTTTCTTTCCGAATCAATTCCCTTCCTGTTATACATCAAGACATTATACATGTCTGATTCCAATAATACTATACTTGTACGTGGAGTTCATTTCAAATATTACTTTTTTGTGCCTCCCTGTGTTCTTTCTCCATCCTCCTCCATTCATCGTCACTTCCTGTCCATTTGGGCTCTTCCACACAAAATGCTTCTCCCCATTCTAACCTCTGCTCTCTTCCCTTCCACACATCCTCACTGCTCTTCCCTAACTCCCTATTTTTATCACTCGGATCTCCATATTTTCTTCTCTCCTTCTCAATCCATCGTGCCTTGATCAGTTTGGCCTTCTCGTTATCGGCATAGGTTCTCGTTTTCATACAAAACCAAAAGTCAGACCATGACTCGCTGCAATCTCGTGCAGAGCCATATCGATATAAATTGTTAAACTGGCCACCAAAAGACTGGCAATAAAACGCTGCATCGAAGGCTGTGCGGCAGGACATGGTTGTGGGAAGGAGCTGGATAGAGAGCGGCTCCGAAGAATCACTTTGGGGGGGAGCTTGAGTGGAGGGTTGAGAATGGGAAGGCTCTGGTGGAGGTATCCGGGGTACACGGTTATATTTTGTACTAGAAGGATGGGTGTCGGCCTCCAATTCCTGGAGAAAGGAATTCAATTCTTGTTCTGCAATTTCATCGCGCGAGAGAGTTTTTGCTTGAGGTTTGGGTGTGGAAGATTGGGAAGATGAGACTGAATCGTTTGAATTGGAGGAAGCTGACTTCTCCGCAGAGGGAGCAGATGATGAAAACCAGCCCATTGTGTAGGTTGTTGTCGGTGGAAATTTGTCCTTCGAAGACTACGAGGCTGAAGCTTGTGGATCTTGAAAACAAAATTCCACACGCGGGGAAATTCCTACCGACTTTCACGTGACAAGGCTGTCAGTTATTTTCTGAGATATGACGACACTGCTTCCCGCCTTTTGTTTGGCTTGGTTTGAGCCTTCTTCCAACTAACACTCGAGGTAATTTCTTTTCTTTCTTTTGAGTTCTGTCACTGAATAAACAAATGGTACTACAAATGATGAAGGTATATTTTCAGAGGTAGGCGCAACTATGAACAGGCGCATCTTGTTCAACCCTACGAGCGTGCCGGCGTTACGTACCCCGCGCCCTCCCAGGCCTCAAACGCGTGCTTTTGGCAATGTCGGGAATTTCGCTAGAGTCGGTCTGAAAGGACTGAAGTATGATAGATTGAAGGGCATAAAAGGTGCAAGGAGAGAGAGTACGCAAATTGGAGAGAATGAAAGTGGGCATATTACTGCTGGAACCAATGAGGGAATCCTGTTCTTGGATAGTGAGTTCTCATACTTCTTGATGGAGTCATAAGTTCAAAACAGCTCACTGATGTAATTTTTGAAGACATTTTCCCAATAAAGCTCGGATGGCTTCTTCGAATACCTTGGTACGGAAGAATGGATTCAGGTCTACCAGATATTCTTTATCGGTTCAATAATAAAGTGTTTTCCAAATACGATCCTCTGAGTTTAGTCGAGCGTGCGATACCCTCCAGTGTCCCCTTAAAAGTGACAGAGATTCTACCTCGACTTAAGGAGGGGGGCGCATTCATCAAGTTCTCACACGATCGTAGCATAACGGCCCAGGAGATAGAAGCGCTTATCTCAGGATATTTGAAGGAGAAGCCAATCAAGCCTTGGTTCAATCCTTTTCGACAAATGCGAGCAAAACTTGTACGCGGCAAACCCTGGCTCGAGGATTTGTACAGATTCCCAAGCACTCGAATCCGTGTTGAATTTGTGCCTTCTACCCCTGGCGGCGAAGTAGCCGAACTTTCACAAGAGGTTATTTACAGCTTGTTCCGGAAATATGGAAAAATTGCAGAGATATCTTCACAGCCATCGGATTCCAAAGTTCTACCAAAGTTCGCTATGCTTGATTTTGCTAATATTAGGCACTCGATCATGGCTAGAAATTGCTTACATGGATTAAAAGTTACTGAGGAACTGGGTGGTGGAAAGTCTGGCACCATACTTCGACTGTCATTTGAGGCTAAGATGCAAGCCCATCATATTAGAGAATGGCTTACCAGTCACCCACGTGTCGTTATTCCAGCTGTAGCCGCCATCCTTGCTACTGTAACCGTCGCGGTCTTTGATCCAATTCGAACTTTTTTTATCAAGGCGCATATCGATCATGCTTTCAGTCTGAAGGACAATAAGATCTATGCATGGTTCGCAAGTCAAGCAAAGGACGTTTTCTCTTTCCGTGTGCACAAAGCAGAAGAAGCAAGCCTTAGTGCCATTTGGGATGATAGAAAGCAAGCTATTGAAGATTTACAAACTTGGCTTATGGAGACTGCCGATACTTTTATCGTTGTACAAGGCCCAAGAGGATCAGGCAAGAAAGAGCTCATCATTGATCAAGCTCTTAAAGGTCGACCAAATACTTTACTTATAGATTGCAAACCTATCCAGGAAGCAAGGGGCGACTCGGCCACTATTGCGGCAGCCGCTGCCACCGTTGGATATCGACCGGTCTTCTCTTGGATGAACAGTTTCAGTAGTTTGATCGATTTGGCTGCACAGGGTACAATTGGCGTTAAATCTGGATTTTCGGAAACCTTGGACTCACAGCTTGCCAAAATTTGGCAAAACACTGCAACTGCTCTAAAACAGGTGGCCTTACAAAGCCGAAAGAAAGATGATAAGGACGCTAATTTGGCCGACGATGATTGGCTTGAAGCACATCCAGAGCACAGACCTGTGGTCGTCATTGACAATTTTCTACACAAGAATGAGGACAGTAGCATTGTTTACGACAAGATCTCGGAATGGGCAGCTGGTCTCACTACTTCTAACATTGCTCATGTCATTTTCTTAACAAACGATATCTCTTACTCTAAGTCCTTGAGTAAAGCGCTTCCAGATCGAGTTTTCAGGCAGATAGCGCTTGGTGATATCACACCTCAAGTAGCCAAGAAATTCGTCATCAGTCATTTAGAGAACGATCCAGAAAACCCTAAAGACAACACGGAGAAGCTTTCAGAATCTCAACGTCGAGAAGATCTTTCAGAACTGGATGAGTGCATCGAAGTCCTCGGAGGCCGACTGACGGATCTAGAATTCTTGGCGCGTCGACTGAAAACTGGACAGACTCCGAAACGTGCCGTAGCAGAGATCGTCGAACAAAGCGCCTCAGAGATCATGAAAATGTATCTATTATCTGCTGAGAAGGGAGATCGGAAATGGTCGGTCGAGCAAGCATGGTACCTGGTCAACTCTCTTGCTGAGAACGATACTCTAAGATATAATCAGGTCTTGCTTTCTGATACATTCAAATCATCCCTTACGTCGTCGGCATCGAACGGAGAGAATGTTCTCGAAGCACTCTCCGCAGCGGAATTGATCACAATCAAGACCTTCAAAGGTCGTCCACAAAGTATCAAAGCTGGGAAACCAGTGTATCAAGCTGCCTTCAAGATGTTAAGCGAGGATCGCGTATTACGAAGTAGACTTGACTTGGCAGTTCTTACCGAGCTAACTAAGATTGAGACGAAGAGTATTGATAAGTATGAGAATGAATTAGTCATGCTCGGTACTTTACCCAAGCAGCCTCATGAGGTTGGTCCTCGTATCCAATATCTATTGGACAAATTAGCGGCGAGTCAAAGAAAGGTTGAGGCTTGGGAGAAGGAAATGGGATCTTTGAAGAAAGTTTTGATGATCGAATATTGAGATAAAATAGCATCATATCTAGCATATACCCAACTCAATTAGTGTATAAGTTTGTCAATTTCAATATGAATCGTGGTCCACCATCCTGGTGACAGTTAGACTACAAAATGTTCTAACGTTTGAACAAGGGATCTATAACTCGCTAATTTTAATGACTATCCGCGATATGGCATCCATCTCAATCATTTCCTTCATAATCAACTTCTCTCACAGAACTAGGAACTGATAATCCTATTCCAAGCTTGATAGTTCGAATGTAGCCGATGACAGGAACCTACTGTACCAGTTACATAGTTGAATATTTGCATGGCTCCATTCCTTTAAATCACTTTGCTTGACTTTGATTCACTGTTTTGGGATCACCTCAAAAATACAAGATCAATCAAGGACATTTGTTCAGGGTTCTTTGTCAGGTCTACTCCATTAAAGGATCACTCCAAATCATTGAATGTGTTTTGTCATACAATTTCAAAAATTCTCATCACAATGATTGTAATCGTACTGTAATGTGATTTAAAGCCGAGCTTGAATTGGAAACTGTTAGACATGTGTAGGCAGAGAGTATGGCTACTTGTGATGGTACTAAATTCACATGGTGCTTTGACTGGCTACCGCCTGTTATTCACCTAAAAACAGACGTGCCACTTATGTAACTTTGCAATAGAAGTAACAAGCGAACACTACTAGCGGGTACTTAGCGAGGCAGCTTTGCACTTGTGTTCTTCCTCCTTTCCTTTAAAGTCGCCCATCTTCTCAGTTCAGAATAATTTAAATCATCAACTCTTTACAACACAAAAACATTCAAAGACTTCAAACAAACATTCAAAGACGTCAAACAAACAATTCATTCTATCTTAACACAACAACAATGGCTTCCCAAGTCAAATTCTTCGTCGCCTTGTGCTTCATTCTCATCAACGTTTTGGTTAATGTCCAAGGCTACGAATTTACTATCGGTCCTCATGCTGATGTTGATATCACAAAGGTAAGCTAAACCTGGCTTATTGATCATTTGAGCTAGCTAACAGCCCTAGTTTGAGGCCACAATCATTGTCCCTCCATGGTCTAAATCCGGCGTACATAAATTCGGAGCAGGCTGCACCAATCAAGCTCACAGTTATGCTCATGAGAATCGTCTCAGCGATCACATCCCTGGTAAATGGGAAGTGGATATGATGCAGTACGTATTTCTGGCTTATCAAATGGCATTAGGAAACTAACTGGTAGCTTCATAGTGGTACTGGCGGTATTGCCACAGACAACAACATTTTGCCAGGCGATAAGATTTACAATATTTTTGAGTATAATAGTAACACTCATGTTTCTATTAACAATGTCACTATCGTACCTGGTCCCCAAGGCATCAGCGCCGGTCAGAAGACAAGAACAAAGACTGATGTAGTAAACATTCGTAAGTGGCCTTCCAAGTATGCTAGCATGTAATCTTACTAATCTGAAAACAGCACAAGAGGTTTCCACTGCTGGAAAGTTGAACGTTGTAAGTTTGATTAGATCCTTTTCTTCAGATGACCAGCTACTAATTTAATACCACAGGTCAGACTTTACTTCCGTCCAAGTGCTGGCGGTGTTTGGGATTTTGGACCAATTGCCTGGGAGAATGTTATCATCACTTCTCAAACAACTGATTCTTCGTGGTGCAGTGACAGGTAAGTTTTTCAATCCCTATGTTCACGATTCGGGACTAACATATCGATACCCTAGCTGGAAAATCAGTGATGATCTTAAGATCACTGGTGGTAACAAGTTTTGGGGAGAAGGAGACCAAACAATGTGCCAGTATGATCGTATGACATGGGAGCCTTCTAAGAAAGGCAATTGATTCGTGGGCAGAAGTACGGTACACAACATGGTGGAAGTGATCCGGACTTACGGGATAGGCAATATTCATCTCGTGGGATATTCTGCTCGTGGGATATTCTGATCAAGAGCTCCTTAGATTGTGTATCAGCATATTAGCTTTGATATCTTGAGGGGTATTTAAGTCGGATGAAGAATAATACAATGATGCGCTCATTTAAAATGCGATGTCTCCATACTACAATGAAATTGGTGATCTGATTTTGCAAACATCTGTTTACATACATATATTCTCCGCTCCAACTGAACGTCTGCATTTGATCGGAACCTCCCTGCCCTGACCATCCCAGCTCCAAACTCGACATTACTGATATTGCAACATGAATTGCATTAGTAGATATCTGACACCTGTCTAAAAACTATTTTCATCCAATATTCCAGATGTCCTTCCAGTTCCATGAGAGGATGCTCGTTCAAACTCTTGTAGTACCAACATTATTTTGCCAGCTAGTTAGGTACCAACTGAAATGTTTTATTTTCGTAGGGAGCACGTGCAAAACTACGCTACTTGGCTAGCTTAACCTTAAACTCTGACCAGTTCCTCCACAATGTCGCCAAAGAATTTTTCTACTTAATCAATAACATACATCTTCCACTTCTCAAAATTTTGACTCTTTTGCATATTTGCTTATTTAATGCGAAATGCCGATGTTTACACGACTTCCAAAGATTCAGCTTGCGCTTGCCATTGTCAAAATGATTTTTCTGCATCCAAATTTAGTCTACTCAAGCCAGAACTCCTGCCCCTCTTTGTCACCAGCTTGATATGTTTCCAGTATCTCACCTTCCATGATACCTTCAACGTAACTGGCATCAAATGTTAGTCCTTTTTCTTTGAATAAAAAAGTACAATCTCACCAATCTCCAACAAGCTTGTATCTTTCTCCTGGTGGTCCGCGTTCAGCTTGTACGTAATCAACTTGGATTTTCCGAAGCAAAAACGGTACAATGCTGCCAAATAATACGACCACTAAATCACCTCTTCTGACACTCTCCGGGCCAAGACAATTAACGAATCTTGGGCAATTAAATGCCACAGTTCTTTCCCTCGAGCTTTCCCAATATGTATTTTGAGAAAGCCGCAGTCCTAGTTCACAATTTTCAACGAAGTCAATGACAACACCCCACACTTTCAGACTCTCGAGGTCGCTAGAGAACGTAAATGGGTGGTCATCCAGAATATACTTGCCTCCAGCATTATATTCTTGTGATGTATCGTGTGGATCCTGCAGTGTGCTTTGCTGTATGGCATCACTAGATTCATGGGCGATTGGTCGACGGAGCACATCGAAATTTAGGGTCCATGATGTCGGATTCTCAAAACCATTGGTTGAAAAGGCACTTTCAAGTATAGTGAGATTTTGATACTTTTTTAAAATATACACTGTTAGTTTGTGGCGCATCTCCGCTGAAGAAAGATTATAATCCCAATGTAAGAGAGGATCCGATCGCTCTTGATCGCCCAGTAAACCCAAGAGCGCATATAGTTTAGCTCCATAGTCGAAAGAAATATGCTTTCTAGACAAATAAAGTAAGGTCGCGAGGTCGATTTCCATCCTACCATTTTTTCTATACCGATCTCGAAGATTCTGGATGGCGATTACGGCATCCCACGCAGCTTCGTCTGCTTTGAAGTTTTCGTCTGAGCCAAGACGAGGCAGTCGGCGTTCTAAACTTAGCCTTTCGCTACGCAACTCTTGCACGTCATGCCAATCATCAAATGACGAAGCGTAGTGGCCACACATCACTGTCAATTTTGCCGCCAAAATCAATTCTTGGATCGACCACGTTCTCGACCATATGTCTCTTCTGAATAATGCATCTACTGGCCCCCAAGTATCCCTATGAGAGTTTAGGTCCTTGTCGAATGAAGTCTCCATGTTCAGCAAGACCATAGCTTTAGCTTCGCTGGCTGTACTTTCAGAATCTTTTTCCGATTCCCCAAGCCACGCTATGACTTCTTGCGCCTGGCTATAGATTTGCCCTATCAAAGCTGTCTGAGAGATCATCTCCTCGATATTTTCCTGGTTAATACAGATTTTATCTATCCAGAGTATGCGTGGCTCAGTTTTTTGTCTCAAATGCACTAAAGCAGAGTGCAATTTAGGCATCATACCCATAGAAAACCCGTTGACGTATCCTCTCGCCTTGGGGTCAGGTGAACCCCATGTATATGACAAAGCAGCATAATCTGGATTGTTATCAAGCGAATCAATAAAAATACCACACCTGATGGGCGAGTCTGGATATTTGGATGGATACAGAATTACAAGCCTAGTAACACCTGGACAATGTCCTGGAATCGTCTTGTAAGGTGTTTGAAGGAAATCGATTTCTCTCTCCAATCCATCAGAGTCGTCAAATAGGAACTGTAAATCTTGAATAGTAACCAGCAGTTCTGTGTACAACTCTGGAGTGAATGTCGCCGCTAAGCTTCTCAAGCGCGCAGCCCCTATAGATACAATCTCTGGGGATCGCATGTAAAGATTTGGTATCATGATGCTATTGTGTAATTGTAAAGATTCCACCGTAGTCTGCGCTTTTACATCACGAGAGTCTGTTGTTATGGCGATATGCTTGGACCAAGAATTCCAGCAATACTCTCGTAGACAAAAAGCAGCTGTGCGGCCATCTCTATTCTTGGAGCAATGGAGGAGATAAGCGAGACAGGCTTGTGCTATTGTTTGATGCTCCTTGTGTATATCCGTAAAGCGAATTAGTCCAGGGGGGCGATTGATATCGTGAAATGGGCACAGATATTCTTGGACCGAGAAGTGAGCAATGCTAAGTATATGAACTCCTCGAGGCACGACTTCTTCACCATCTGCTAGCGGCGGTTCCAATTTTACCAAGCCTAGAAGGTGCCCCACGATATCTAGAGCATGACGACGACTTCCGACATCAGGTGGTTGATTTAAGGGTAGTCGGATCGTGCAGACTTCCACGATTTCCTCAACAAATAGTGGCCGAGCTGCGAAGACGAGCCATCTCAATACCGTCTTGAGTTCTGATAACAAGCCGTTTGGTATACGACTTATAATCAAATCGTAGAAGGTATCCAGGTCTCTAGGTAATGAGAGAAAGATCTCTTCAAGGTCTGTCTTTTGAACCACCCTCATAATTCGAGTAAGACACTCGAGTTCCTTCATTTGAAGTGCCGCAAGTCGAAACCTGTACATATTAATAAGTTTATAAAAAAACAATGCCGAAAAACCAAAACTTACATTCCCCCAGAGCCTCTACTAAGTCTTCGGGAGATTAGATTCTTGATTTCGGTAGACAGCGAGTTAAGTCTCCTATGATTGGAGATTCGTGTCTGGACAAATTGTTCAATGTCAAGGGTTACGTGTGCAACATCTCGCATGAGCCATCTCCATCTATCTTTAGGGAAGGATTCTTTTAAATCCTCCTCCTCACGGCTCACGATGACAATTCTGAAGTTCGGATTTTGGATCGAGGACAGCTTCTCAATAAGCTGAAGATAACCATCCCGTCGCTTTCCAGGGGGGACCTCATCCAATCCATCAATGACCAAAGTAATGCTCCGACAGGCTTCAGTCTGTTCTGAGTTTGTGAATGTGGCGGAGGAGCTTTTGATTGAGCCAATGATTGACAGAAGCGATGCCGTTAGCTGGACTGTCGAAGGAGGATATGGCTTACAATTATCATATAGCAGTTTCAATTCAGGCACAATTCCGTACTGTTCGCAAAGCTGTGCGATGACTGATCTTTGGAAATTGTCAACATCGAAGGTAGAATTGTTCCTGAATGAGCAGTAATAAAAGGCGACTAAGTGAGCATCGTTTGGGGAGGTAATCTTCAAGATTTTTGGAATGTTCTCAATCAGATGCGAGCTGCAGTTATTAGTGTTTTTTCTTGCTTTGAGACACCAAATTCAAGTAATCACCATATCATAGTTTTTCCGGATCCAACTATTTGTTATCGTCAGCACTTCGTATCCCCTTCATTGATCAGAATTGGATCGAATGGTTGAGATGAACATTGGACGATTACAATCTGAGTTGGCAGAACAGTATAAACCTAGTGTTTAAAACTATTTTGAACATCTGCCTTCTAATTGTTGTGCTGGCTTGAACAATGCAATGGTCTATTCGATCCAAACAATCGGGATATATAAGATCTTGAATGTCGATGATTTTTTACGAAGCTGGGTGAACGTACCTTGTCCTCTCAACCATAGAAATTTCTTGTTCGAAGACGCCCATTCTTTGAAATCACCGTTGAGAAAGTCTTCCCCTGTATGGTCTGCTCGGTCTTCACGATAACTAGTATGCTCTTTGTATCGAGAGATTCTTCGCTCTTCTGGATCGAGCCACTTCAAGATCTCGTCTCTTTTCGGCACTGGTAACCAAACGTCAGCGATTCTGGACATTTCAGTGTTTGAGCTTGGGGATAGTTACCTCCTGCTTCATATGTTATGTTCATTCCAACGAAGAGGCGGGAGCCTGCTCCAGCGTTAATGGGGCCTATATCTTGTGTGATATTATGACGATCTTGGGATCCGGTTTGTCCAGAATTCATGAGTCCATTCGGTAATACCCCGTGAGAGTCCATAGCAGCGTCGACGTCTACTTACGTGAGTCTGTAGCAAGTTCTATCGAATGTGTCTTTAGAATTAAACATAGACTTTATCCTATGATCAAGTCTCTGGGGTTTCTAAATATAGTTCAGAACGCCATGCTGACAGCCTAAATCTTGTGCGATAGGCTGCAGTGGCGATTTCGAAAAACTCCTGTATTCAGCTCTCAACCGCTATCTGAGCATTACTTATACATCATACAAACTCACAATTCATTACATTTACTCGATTTACCGTGATAATCCTTCAAACCATCGAACCTCAAAGAATGGCAGACGTCCTTGCTACCGGAAGCGCAGTTGTTGGTATTATCGTTGCTGCTTTCCATAGTGCCAGGCTCCTGCACGATGATTTCAGTGCTGTAAAAAATGCGGGGGAAACCATCAAGCCTGTTGTCGACGATCTAAATTCTGTTGTCGGTGTACTTTCATCCCTAGATGCCACTGCGAAAAGAAGCGACCAAGCCCAAGGAGTTCCAAGCGAGATTGACAATGACAATTTCAAGGCCGCAGCTAAAAATTGCAACAGGATATGTACGGCATTTCGAGAGAAATTGGTCAAGTGGATAAGACATCCATCGAACAATAAAATGGATTGGAGGGATAGGTTCAGGGTTGGATTTCTGGCTGAAAAGGAACTTTTGGAGTTCAACAGACAATTGGTGGCATGCAAAGGGATGTTCATAATTGCACTGCAAATGGCAACACTGTAAGTAAAGAACATGAACATTTCTAAGTTTTCGTATTGACTACAATCTGATTCTCAAACTCTAGTTCGGTCGCTTTACGACAGACACATAAAACTGAATCAGTTATCGAAAGATTAGACGATACCAACAAAAGAATAAACCAAGCGGGTCTTGTTGTTAGAGATCGCATCGACAACCTTGAGTATCAATTGCAAAGGGTCACAATTGAAGAAGTGTCCATGCCAGATGAAGATGGAAGTCAAGCCTTATCAGACTCGACAGATGGAGAAGAAAGCCAGGTTGTGTCCGAATCAACAATTAACGAAACGTCACAATCTTTGCTGCAGCCATCTCCACAAGAGATAATGGACATCTTCGAGAAAACACGGAAAACGGCACTAGCAGAAGTTGCATCCCACCGAATTAAGATTGGTAAAGTGACTCAAGCCTCCAATGCTAAAGCAGTTGTAGGTGTTCACGGACTGAAGAATGTTAACGAAATGAATGTGAATATACAGTTAGCGCCAACTGCTATCAGCTGAAACATCTTTTCATATCAAAATATATTATTTTCAAATATAAATTCTATTAAAA
>PQXL01000625.1:0-18080 GCA_004916875.1 Botrytis galanthina
GGTCATTCAGCTCCAATGGACCAACCAAGCAACAACAATCAAGCTGCTCATCCAGCTCCAATGAACCAACCAATTAACAACAATCGAACTGGTCATTCAGCTCCAATGGACCAACCAAGCAACAACAATCAAGCTGCTCATCCAGCTCCAATGAACCAACCAATTAACAATAATCAAACTGGTAATTCAGCCCCAATGAATCCACCAGTCAACAATAACCAGCCTGGTCATGCAGCTCCAATGAACCGTCGTCCTCCCCTCGTTCGTCGAAATGCCGATGAACATGTTGCTCTTACACGCCGAGCTCAAAGAGACCGTTATGACGATATGATGGCTGGAAGAGTTATCGAGCATCCTACAATGGCTTTGAGAAGTTTTTCCACCACTGGAGATGAGCAAGCTGTTGGCAGTGCTCAAACTGTTGAAGTCATTCGCACTGTTCAGATCACTCAAACTGTCGAGGTCACAGAAACTGTTGTGATCACCAATACCCCTCAAACTGGTGAAGCTGGCTTGAATTCTTTGACAGGCAACAACCCCCACAACTCCTCTACTACAACTTCCTCTTCAAGCACCATCTCAAGTGTTGTAGTTGTGAATTCTCAAGTCTTTAGTGCTTCAGGTAGTCCATCTTCCTCTACAGGTGGCAGTCCTGTCACCATGCACCAAAACTCTCATGAGCAAGAGAATGACCACGTTGTCGATTAGGTCACTGAATCGTCTTAAAATGGAGATATGGTATGTCTAATTTTCTATTATTCTTGTTATCCCTGCTATCTGCTATATGCCATATGTGCAATTTGTCATACCCACTGTTCTGTTTTGTTTTCAACATATCTTCCACAACCTCGAACTTCCTGGTTCAATGAGTGTGTTCACAACCCCCTTCATTTCCTTCCCAGTCCCACTGCTCCAGACCCCGAGAACGTACAAATTCTTCATTTATTTTCCATTTCCAATCTTTTAGTTCAAGAGAGAAATTTGGATAGTCCGTGCTTCATAATACCACGTTTCCGCCAAATACCCAGTTCGATGGAACGGCTTGGTTGTCAAGAAATTCCTGATAAGAACCTTGGGATAATGCATTCACTCCGTGTGAGTACCTGGTCCTCAGTTTCAGATAATCCGTACAACAAGTGCACAATTTCGAAACTCAACAAGACATTTAAATATGGGTGGGGGACTCCAGCTCATTTGTACAGAATGAGAAGTAGATTGTGATGACTACCTCCACTTTTTAGTTTGCGATCATCAAGGATCGGAGGGTAACTAAAAGATCACGACATAACTAGTGTTGAATATGTACACTATCTAATAATCAATTGTCATAAGACTCTTCGATTAATATGAGAATCATTTTTCGTCATTACCTGTCTTATATCTGTTATCTGCACTACACCTTGATTTCCCTATTTGTTATTCTAAGAAAGATTTGGGAGGAAATAGTTGAGAAAAAAAAAAGTCTTAAGCTAACGTATCGAAATTATAGTCTTTTGAAGTCGTAGTAGCCCCTGCTGAAACGGATGAAAACAACATGACCATGCCTGACCTCAATCAACTTCCTCTCTTCCACCGATGACTCCTATCTAATTCCGACGTCGACCAATGAAAACAAAGGTTCGAATATTGAACATACAGAGCTTTTTGCCCAACCAAGCTTTGGTTTGACCAATTATTCTTCTTTTGGTAGCATCGAGACTAGCGCATATATCATTCGACGATTTCGGCACTAGAGAGGAAGAGGCAAAAAGGGAGGAACAGGTCGATTTTGATTTCGAGGATCTTTTCATGATGTGACCATCTCACGTTGACACCTCAGCCAAGATATCCGTTGCAACTACTCTTGGGATACTCGACTTTTTGATATGACTTCGATGCGTCATTTTAGTGCATATTTTCCATTTTAATGTTCAATGTTTATTTGTTGAGTAAAATTGTTGGGTCTTCACATCTTCTTGCACATGGGGAATCAGTAGTGTACACTACCCAACTATTTTACGGTTATGGTTTTGCATATGCTTCTTTGCTATATTTTCACTTCTACTCCAGCTTTTAAGCTATATTATTTAGCATCTCACTCCTTTTTCCTTTGTGGGACATAAGAGCATGCGATACCTAATAATTTCACGACTTTTGAGCTGTATTATTTAGTATCTCGCTCCTTTTTCCTTTTTGGGACATAAGAGCATGCGATACTTAATGATTTCACGATCACGACTTTTTGACGAGATACAAAGGGACCATTGTCCAAGCCCATTCAAAGCGTGTCTGGTGTCTTATCAAAAGTATAATTGAGTGGTATTATCTTGTATATTGTCTCGGCGCGCTAGTTTAGCATACTATTTGGATTTCTCATTTATGGAAAGGCATTGGAATTTTTCTTCTGAATAATGAAAAATGTTTCAAAATCTCTGAGATCTAAGTGATTGTGAGCCTTCCTTGGAGACTAAATTTCTTTTAACCCCATAAGCAAAGATTCTGAGATTTCCCAGGTGGTGATGATACAATTGTTCCTGCGAAACCAACTACAGTAGAACTTGGTTATACCGGATTCGCGAAAATTCAATTCGGTATTCCGGTTTTGCCCGAAAATCCGATATCGCTATATGAAAAGTAGTCAAATCGGGAATTTTTTCCAGTATATCCAAGATTCCGGTATATCCTAGTCCATTATAGCCAAGTTCTACTGTAATACTTTGGGAATTTCATCATTTTTTCAAATTGTTTTAAAAATTTTCTTGGAAATTTTCGTTCATGAGATCTACGATCGAACTAATATCTAGCACTGCAGAATCTCCACAAAGTCTTTACAAGATTTTCATGATACTATGATGCGATATCTACACTCATTCTTGTAACTATACTCATAATGAAACAAAGGGGGAGATAGCCCCTCGCTTAATCTCGACCTAGCTACTAGTGACCTCGCTTAACACTTTGCTGCTTACTTATCCTCACTTTATTCTCTTTCTCATTCCGTATCTGGATTTCTTCCCTTTCTTTTCCCTTTTCCTCCTTTCTCTCTCCTTCCACAAACAAGACCCGAAACCCACATTATCCCTCCACTCCACCCACTCCACCCTAGATCTCCCTCTCTCATAATCACCCCCCTCCCACTAATAACGACATAAAGTCAATAGTCCATTACACTTTCATTCCTTACAAGACCTGAGTCACTTAACTTAACTCGACTTAATTCTTAGCTTCGCTACTTCTAGTCTTCCCCAACAACTCGGGTTTATTTTACATAAGACTATGACTCACGTAGCCTCTAGCTCCTTCTGAATTTTACTATAAAGCCATCGAAACTACCTCCATGTATCATTTACTTTTCTCTATCATTCATTCATTCATTCATATCATTACATACCCCTAATCACCCATCTACAAACTCTCAAACTTTGTAACCTCACAACCTCCCCGAATCCCTATACATACCTTCATTATTTCCTCCACCACAGCATTCTTTCATAAGATATACCTCTTTCTTCGCCACCTTTTTCTTTCTCTTTACTCTCCTTCAGTCAAAATATCCACGCATCATCTTCTCCTCTCGAAAACTCCCCAAGTCTAGAATCTCAATTCCCGTTACTAGTCTTTCATTCTCGGATACCAGCACAGTTTCTCCTGTTTATTCTCAGTCCACCAGAAACTCGGTCCCGAGATGGTCTGAAATTAAAATCATGAATTCGACTTGGAAATCACATCACAACCAACCGCGTGACGCTATGTGACCTGACAGAGCTAGCCCCTGATAAATTACATGACTGAATGCTTATATAATCCGATACATTTATCTGAGAAGCTGGTTTGTATGATACAAAATCACCATCATCTCTGATATGACATTTGATACCTACAGAAACGGGGCGGTTGGTCAATATGTTGTAGTTGAATCCATATTCGTGTTCTTGCTGCAAGGGGGAGAGAAATTCATCATCATGATCATAAATAAGATCATCGACTGTGGCACTGATTCATAATGCGATTATATCGCGACACTTCCTTGAAAGTTTTCGAGAAGCTTGACATTTTTTGAAAATGAAGGACCCGTCACATGTGGGGAATGGAGATAGAATGGATGGTCTTCGTATATGCACCGAGAGAGAAGGGAAGGTAAAGAGAAGTATAGAGGTAGAGGGATAGGGAGGTAGGGAGTTAGTGTAGGTACTGGATGTTTGATGTTTGATATTTGGTTTTGGGTTACCTAGGTACTCTCTGGGTGGATAGTTGGATATCTGGATGTGATGATAAATTTGGTGAGGATTGTCACGATGGATTGAGTGGAAAGGTAGGGCCAGATCAGTTCAATGGGTGAGTAAATAAATTTTCCTGCCTAACCTACAAACAAAACACTCCATGGAAAAATTCTACGAATGAACAATCCGTCAGGCTACCTTCTATATTTTTGTTTCATCTTTTCTAAGTTCTTAATTTGCTTGCTGGATAGGCTATATAGGTAGCTGTCTGTATGATAATAAATTCCCCAGGAACTTGAACGTGTTGGATTAGGTGGAAAGGCCAGGCCAGTCTGGTAGGTAGAGAAACAGATATTGTTAGCTGGGTTTGAATTCTGGGGCTCTTGTGTCATAGAAGAAAACAGAAGAAATGAAGAAAAAAATAAACCTACAAAATCTCGTCCTCTCTCCATTTCTCCTCGAAACTTGCACTGCATCACCAACTCGCAATACCTCCCCTTCATTCACATCTCCATTCCCGAGAAATCCATAGCGCCCAAAAATAGGACTATATTTCATGCCGTCGTCTACACGTCTATCTTTCATGAGGAGTTTGAGGACTTCTTTTTCTTTGGGGGCGGAGGTGCCGGTTTCATGGTCGACGTTTAGGGAGACGCAGCGGCCGCAGTTGGCGGTTAGGAGAATTTCTTTGGGAAAACTGGAATTGGGGTCGGAAGAGGAACTGGAGGAGAAGGTCAATCCACCCCAATAATCTTCATCGTATGCGCGGGGCGAACCGGAAATAATGATGTTGGCGCGGAATTTTGTAATGTCCATCTTTGAGGTAGGCGAGGGGAGACGGCTAGTTACGTCATCGCAGGAGGATTGTGTGATGATGAGATAGGGAGCGCAGTCGTTGAAAATGATGGCGGGGGGTTTAGGGGTGGGGAGAAGGGAATTGAGGAGGGGAATTTTTTGGAGGAGGGGGCGAGTGGGAGGAGTGTAGGTTGCGGGTTTTCCGGGAATATTGCCGAGAACAAGACGTCGGTTGGGACCTGCATAGGCGAGAAGTACGGGGTACTTAAAGTATTGGGAAAACCAGTTGTTATAGGTGGATCCCATGTCGTAGGCTAACATGGGGCTTTTGTGCATGGTGATTGAGATTTCTGGGAGGTGGGAGAGGGTGGAGGGGGAGAGGTCGATGGTTAGAGTTGGGTGAGAAGAGACTGGGGTTTGCGGGGAGGAAGAGGGGGCGTGATAGGTTACTTGAAGAGTGGAGTCTGTAATGGAGGTATGGAATAGAGCCATTTCTGGAAACTCGGATATATGCATATTTTGATAGCGACCCCACTTGGAATTGGGATCGTGGATGCGAAGGAGCATGAATTTGCGATCGTATGAAAATCCTTCTTTAGTTAGGGTTGCCGAGGGGAGAGAACATCCTCGGAGAGATTTGATGGGGTAGATGTAGAGCTATGTTGTGTTAGTCGGATGTTGAATGATGATTGCTGAATGTCTGAATGTTGGATAGTTTTTCTGGGAAAACTATGTTACTTACTTGACTAATGGTCATTTTTGGGCCAGACGGAGAAGATATCGAATGTGAAATATCTGTCTGTTGTGTGGATGACGCAGCCAATGAAATCCCATCCACTTTTTCCACAATTGAAGCCAGCTCATGATTATTCTCAAGCATCCCCGATTTTCCCTTCAACATCCCTTTAAGATCCGAAGCTATCTCTGTAACTTCTTTCCGGGATGCTTCATCTCGTTGAATCTGTGCTTCGGCATTTTGAAGTCGTTTCCTGTACTCCTCAAGCTGAGTACCTCGGGTTGATAGCTTGATCACAAGATACCATATCAAACCGATTTGGAAAATCGATCGGAAGGACCACTCTCCTAGAATAGGTATGTGGATTGTGTTTATATAATGAGTGGTCTTTTCAATCATATCCCACAAGGAATCGAGAAATGGTTCCGAGGTTGCCATGCCTTCGGAGTGGAAGCTTTTCGTCGTTATTACTGGGTATGTTATGAACTGTTCAGACGTATACAATCATTCAACCGAGGAATCTGAAAGCCGAAGAGTCTTATCGTCTGGACGTTTTTATGTCAAATAAATCATTGAGATGGATGTCGTTGAGATGTATAAAATACGCTTGCTTACAATTCCCTCATTCTCGAGTGAAGTGTTGATCTTATCTGACGAATCAGAGGAAAGATGGATTTTCTTACCCGATAAGGCGAGTTTATTCTTTCAGTATCATGAGCGTATTTCATCCATCGCTCTGCGTTTGAGCTCCAACAGTTAATAATAATATGTATATCATTCCATCGACTGTACGAGCACAATTAAACTTCAAGGACCTGCGAAGTCTTAAATATTTCGGGTAGTCACGTGGATAGTACCTCACTGATTCTTGGTCTCTACTGCCGACTCGAACGACACAACTTAGCGAACATAAATTTTGGAGACCATCAAAGATCTCGGAAGGAAACTACCTAGTGCACAAAATGTCTTCATTTTCTTTCATTTCATCGACTCATCACGTGTTTACCTGTACAACCTTCCGGCTTCACTCACCACAAGGGAAGCATCACCGTAATATCCATGGATATACCCCGCTTTTCCCCAAGAAGCTAAGTGGGATGTTCTCCTCCACGTGCATCAACCATAGGACCTTAACTTCATCCGAACTTTTTGTACCTGCAGAGATAATTTAATTTTTACCATCTTTGGGATGCATTTCAATATGGATCCTAGATGCTTATGGAGATTAGGTTTTGACATTTGTATATAAAAGGACGATGAATTCCTGCTCTTGGCAATGGAATATTTCAGTTGTCGGTTTTGAAAATTAATCATCATATCGTTTGTCATTATGCTTTCTTTAGCGGTTTGCTTGAGCTTTCTCTCGGTCGTGGGTGCGATTCCGGGTGCTCAATTTCCTCATGCTACTCCGGCTCCTTACTATGAAGCTCGATCAAATTCCGGATCTCATGATAAGAGTTGGATAAATTATACTGCAGTGCCGGGGTTCTTTTTACAAGATGAAGCGACGACTGTTCCGTCGACTTTCGACTATGTATGAATTCTTATTTTTTTTGGGAAAAAAAATGGATATACATCATTCATTACACGTGTTAGGTTTCACAAGGCTAATCATATTCACAGACTCAATGGAACTTTGGTCTCCTAAATCGAACTTACCCTACGGATTCCCGTGCCTCTAAAAATGCAAGTCAATGGGAGAGATTTGAGAAGTATGTCACTTCTTTAAATAAGAACTCGAAGAAGAATGTGAACTATAAAGTCTTATTTATGGGGAGACATGGTGAAGGATGGCATAATGCTGCTGAGACTTATTATGGAACTCCTGCTGTAAGTTTTTTGATCGAGAGATATATTGATGAATTAATCGCTAACAATTGATATAGTGGAATGTATGTACCTCTTGTCAGAACAAAATCTAATTGTATGAAACTAATGATTGTAGTGCTATTATTCCGAGATGGATGGCAATGCCACTGTCACAGTACGTACTACGAGTCCACCACCTATCTCTCAACTCTTCAAGACGAAGCTAACATTGTTCAGTGGGCAGATGCTCATTTAGATCCTAAAGGGATTACTCAAGCTCAAAAAGCAGCAGACTACTGGCTCTCCCGTATCCAACTCCAAAACATTCCACCTCCACAATCTTACTACACTTCTCCACTCTACCGCTGTCTCCAAACTTCCAACATCACATTCTCAACTCTTCCTCTTCCTAAATCTCGTCCTTTCAAACCATTGGTCAAAGAACTTCTCAGAGAAGGTATTTCGGGTCATACATGTGATCGAAGAAGTAACCGTACTTTCATTCACGAATCCTTCCCCTCATATAAAATTGAGAAAGGGTTCGCAGAGAATGATCCATTCTGGAAAGCACTCGAGGGTGAAGTTTCTACCGATCAGGATATTAGAAGTAAGAAGGTTTTGGATGATATTTTTGGAAGTGATGATCATACTTGGTTAAGTATTACAAGTCATTCCGGGGAAATTGCGAGTATTTTGAGAGGTAAGATTTCTCCATTTGTTTTGTTGATTTTCGCCCCTGGTTATCGCTTTTTTCAGTGGGACAGCATATTCACGATGTTTTTCCGGTGTCAACATGAGCCGTTGGGGAAGAACTCAGACTTCGCTTAGCAACTCCATCCAGCCTGTTCTCTCGGTGTCAACCCATCCACCCAAGAACTATTCACATTCCTCGCAGAAAATCACAGAGTACTAACCTCACACCACCCAGTTCTCCACCACCAAGTCTTCAGCCTAGTAACCGGATCCATCATCCCCGTCTTAGTAAAAGCAGAGACGATTTCCGGAAGCCCGTCTCCAACTTCCTCTCTCCCTGTAAGCATCTTCTCTTCACTACTTTACTTCTACTATCTTGCCAGTTCTCTGGTAGCCAGCCACAAACATCTTTTGTAATTAATCGTACTAATCCTTGTCAATGATTCAATCGCAGTGGACCACTATATCGACGTGTACCAGTCCTCCAGCCAACACGGCTACCTCGTAAGGACCTCATCTCATGAGAACCGCAGAAGGTGGAAGAAGAAGAAGAACTTGGATGAAAAGTTGGAGAGGGAAAGAGCAGTATAATTTCATCTACATCCATCAGAAGGACACTCACTAAAAATTTAAAGTCTAAAGTCTGATCAATTAGTAATTTTAAATAATAAATAGAAAGAAATTTTCTCTCTCTCTCTCTCTCTCTTTCTCTCCTTATAATCACCACTTACTCAACTCCTCACTCGATTAATTTCATCTTTGTATTCATATTTATATTTTATTTTATTTTATATTCTTTCAAAACGTTCCATACTTTTGAAAGTCTACATTATCTGAGAAGTTTACATTCTTTCAAAATATCGTGTTCTTTCAGAATTTTATAGTACCTAATAAGTAGATATATAGTAACAAATAACAAGTAGGTGATCGTAAGAAGTAGATTCGTATGTATCTATGTATATTCGTATTCATGTTCATCTCATTCAATTCACTAGTCACATAAACACATACACACACATATACAGAAAATGTATTTAATTTATTTCATCTCATCTCATCTAATCTTATTTTCCCCTCCCCCTTCCCCTTCCCTTTCCCCTTTCTTTTATTCGCTAATCTCCACTTTCACCTCCACCTCCATCACCAACACTCCCATCCTTTCATTTAATCTCCTCCATTCCTCAATCCCTACCCACAATTCAAATCCAGATCATTGCCCATCTCATCCCTCCAAACATGAAAAACATAAACTTTGGTATCATAACATTATGCATGCATGCACATCCAAATAATTTCTCCAATCAATCCATCACACAATCCATTACCACAAACAAATCCATCCCTCTACAAAAATTCAACAAAATCCATCCATCCATTCATACATCCCCCTATTAAATGCAAATTCCTCCCATTTGACAATAACCAAACCATGCATCCGTCCATCCCCGTCCCAGACCCCAAATACACGAATGCTATGGGTATATCGAGAAAAAAGAAGGGTCGAACGCCTGCCAGTTTAGCTACAACCAAACCAAAACAATGCCAAATTCGACAAAAAAACAATATTTGCCGCCGATAGAAAAAGAAAGTCATAACGACATAACGGCATAATTCATTACTTTGTCACCTTCATCTCACCTCTTCTCATCACTTCTCCGCCACATTCTCGAATCCTCATCGTCACCTGCTCACACCTACTGAGGCGCACCAGTCCCCGCCCCTTCTTGTCCCTTTAACAAAGTCCTCAATGTAAGAACCTCTCTCCTCAACCTAGCATTTTCCTTCTTAACTCTCGCAGCTTCCTCACTACTTTCTCTCATTCTCGTAACCAATTCTTCTTTCGCACTCATTGTTCCACCCACACCATTCCCATCTTCACCTCCAGCACCGCCCTTTCTACTCGCTCTCAAAGCCTTAACGATCTTCCCCAATTCTGCATTGAACTTCTCATAGAGTAACTCATTCTCCGCACTACTCTCTTTATAAAGTTGATCCAATCCTTTAACCTTGAACTCACTCGCCTGTAAACTAACTTCCAACTCCTTCTTGACTGCATCATTCCTCTCATTCAAATCTTTCACGATATTTGGAATTTTTGTCTCCAACAATAAAACTGCTTCAGAAAGTCGAGCAATATCTGAAGTTCTAGGAATAGCAGAAACAGCATTTAATTTTGCCATTTCTTCACCAATCTTAGACAACTCATTCTGAAGAGAAGCTTCTGCTTCATTTATTGCTTTGGCTTCATTTTGTAAACGTTCGCGAAGTTTTTGTGGACTTTGAAGACGAAGACGTTGAGGAGATTTGATAGTTCCATTCAAGTTGTTTGCGTGTGATGTTATTGGACGAGAAGGATCACGAGGAGTTCCACGAAGAGTAGGGATGTTTGATGAGAGAGAAACTGTTTTATTATGACCGGCTCGCCATTGTTCTTTAATTGGTGATGCAAATGGTGTAGAATCCAGAGATGACATAATATTCTGAGCTCGTTCGGTTAAATTGCCCATACTGCGATCGATCCGGTCAGGAGATGTGATCATGGGTAGGTTTTCTTTAAGAGCAGGTGAACTTCGGTACATTAAAGATCGATCTCTATCCATAATTGAACCATTTGCTGGAATTTTCGTAATCTTCAATGGCGAGGCTGGAACCTTTACAGGTGATGGAGTTCTTGGCGGAGAATTTGCTCTTTTATTTGGCGGTGTAATCGTAGCAGGTTGTTGTTCAGGAGATGGAGTCATTGGTCCAAGTGTTGCTTGAGCCATCAAACTTTTCAGATCAGATAAAGAACTTCGACGTTTCTTTTTTGATGATCTGCTAGTATCATTATCTTTCGAATCTTCAGGTGGTGGTGATGCACCGATAGTGCTAAGCCTTGATTTTGGTGCAATTGAATCAGAGCTACCAGGTCTTTCATCAAATGCCCCCATAACTGTAGGTCTATCACGAGATGCTGGTCGGCTTTTACGGTCTGGTGATTCGATTGAATGAGCTCTTCCTAAGGATGGTTTTGATGCATATTGATCTCCAGTAGCAACACTACGGGTAGTCTTACTCAATGTTCTCCAAACTGAAGGACGATGATCAGCATCAGCTTTAGTACTACCTTGACGAAAGACGGTATCGGCAAATCTTCTTCGTAATGATGTATTTGATGTAATAGATCCAGTGGCTGAATGTATTGATCGACTTGCCACGGAACCATAATTGCTACCACCTCCAAGACCAATACCAGGTCCAGGTCCCAGGTCATCAAATAATTTATCGGAATCTTCGACAACACGGTCCAACAAGTTGATGTAGTTATGTGGTTCTCCATCAACGACCAGTAACTCAGCAAAAGCGACTGTGAGAGAACCACGATCACCATCATTACCACACCCATCCAAGAGATCCGCCAATAATTTGATGATGGCAATAAATGCTCTCCTATTTTGTGGTGCCATTTCTCCAAAAATCAACCTGACGTATTCATTGAAATCTCCGGGGAATAGTTTGATAGACCTTTCTTGTAAAGCATCAAGAGAATCAAGTGACATAACAGAACCCATTTGTTCCTTCCATGCCAAGCGTAGAAACTTTTCGAATGCCACAAAAATAACATCAAAAGAAGTTTCAGAAGCTGCTCGAGTATCGAAAGGATTTTCAATAAAAGTATTGTATAAAGCATTGACAGCCAATTCATCAGCAGCTCCTCTATTTCGTAAGTTCTTTCCAACCACGTTTCCCTTTCTTGATTGAAGAGCTGCAATGTAACCCGTGAAAGTTTCCTCCAATCGGACAAGTGGATTGACGGGTCTACCCTCTTCAAAAGGAGCTCGAACACTACCTTTCCCATCCGAGAAATCTTGGATTGAATGTAAAGATCGATTACTACCCGTTCGAACGATTTGTGGCGATTCCAATGATGGGATCTTACCCATTATCATAGGTCGAGAGATTTTACCAGGAGATGCCAACCCATTGAGACTCGTAGTTGATGGTGAACCTCCGAAACCACTATTGAGTAAACTAGAAAGAATTTTGACAGGAGAATGTGGTCGATACGATTTTGATCTATCACCCTCACACAGAACGTCGATAGATTTTAGGATTTTCGAGTAAAAAGAGGTAAAGGGTGCAGATAAGGCTGGATTGCTGATTTGATGTTGAAGTCGAAGTAGATCGGTTACTAAGATTATTAGTCATGTCCTCAACAATAACACACAACCACTTACCTCTCTTTGCAAACGTAACCATCAAGTACTCAGGAAGTACTTCATCCACATACACCCTATCATTAAGTCCATCTACCTCAAGTCTGTATTTCTCTCCTTCTGCCAATGTTGTGACATTGGCTACAATATCGACGCCATAATGACCCACAGGAGCACCCTTTGTACCTTTCTCGTGATCAACAACTAAGCGAACAGGAGCAGGTTCTCTCCGGCCTTGAACCAAATCGTCAACACCTTCAGCAAAAATGGCACAATAAATGTGAATTCCGGCCGGCTTAATCGATCGTAAACTCCACCTATCGGTTTCGCGTTCAGCTTCCGAGAATCTTCCTTCAAGTCTAGCCTTGATCAATTCCTCACCCAACCTAGATGCCTTGGCTTCGTAAGCTCCTTGTAAAACAAAGTTTCGAACTGTAGCAGCTTGATTACGATCCCGTCCCATATTTGCGTCTTTCAACTCATGTAAGGAAGTTAACCAAATACATCGATTATCATCAGATGATGTAACCCTAGTATCTCCAAGAACATGCCAGCCAGTGAAAGAAAGATCATAGAGATGTTTTTGTCCCCCAGCTGCTGCGGTAACTGATGCCATCATAGTTTGAGCAGAAGGTTTATCAATCTCCGCCATGACACCTCGAGCTGTTTGTAAACAATCCTTATTCTTCTTCAACAAAACAATACAATCAGCGAAGAGTAGAAGTATACCTTCCTTGGCAATACCTGCACTACTACCTGTCGTGACTTCAACATGATATGGAGGTGGTAACTCCATCGTATCAACCGCCGTGATTAGACGTCCTTGAGGATGTAGTGTAGAAGGCCAAGCGTCAACCAAATATCTTAATCGATTCACCACTTGTGACTTATCAGCTGCTGGTGGATCGAGTGAACATATCGAAGTGATGATATCTCTAGCCTTTAGCATGGGCTGTAAGGCTGGATGTAGCACTGGAAGCGAATTGACAATATTATCAATAAAGAGACTATATCTGGGTAATCGCTGGACTGGCTCGATTACAGCCGATCTCAAACGTTGTTCCCCAGTAGCTTGTACCCGACTTGAGAAGCTACTTGGTTGCTTCATGAAGCTCGAAATGATTTGTGGAAATTCCTGGCTAGCATGGATATATTGTTGGTAACTCTCGGAAAATTGTGGGAACCATTCAAGTAAGACTTTGGCAAAGGCCAGTGCACCCGTAGGGTCCTTCAAACGACCCGAGCCACCATATCGAGATGAGGTGGAGCTGACTATTGGTGTTTCCAGATCTTGCATGGCTTCTTCCTCGGTTTCATCCATCACTTTTCGTATCGCTGATAAGAAGGTGGAATTAATTTGTAGGATTCGATCCAAACATCGTGGGAATAGCTTTTGTAGATCATCTTCCGAAGGACTGAAACTTCCAAATGCTCGACTTTTGGCTTTGGCTCGAAAATCATCTGCAATATGATTGACCAATTCATGCATCTTTATCACATAACGTTCTTCCGTATCGACCAATTCTCCCATCTCTCGTCGCAAAGCCATCTTTTGATCCTTCTGAAATGATTTACTTCGATTCAATGATGTCGGTTTCGAAGGGGCTCGACGCAATTTCGACGTGGGAAGGAATGCCACTTCTCCAAAGACCTTGACCAAAGGTGCATATGATCCATATTGCCTCAAGGTTAGATCGGGATACTCTTCCTCATCCAGATCCCCCTCCAATTCTTGAAAAGGTGATATCGAACCCGGCGGCAGAACCAAATCCACATCCACATAATTAATATTTTGTATTCGTAACGCGGCTTCAATATCTCTCGTCACATCTGGCGTATTTTCCACCCTCACCATCGAACTTGCCAAATCTGCCGCATGTTGTTCGCCGAATAATGTCGGGGCCGAACCTGGTCTCTGTTTCCTTGACGTATTCGCAACTTGTAATATTAATCCACTCTTCACCACCTCTGGTAACTCTTTGAAATATTTGAATAAACCGAATGCCAGACCGCGACATAATTCATCCCCTTGTTTATCGCGCGGGAGATAATTCACAGATTCGTATAGCGGTGAGTTTGGTGAAATGGTTATGCGCTGGTACGATTGAAAACCTGCAGCGGTGAAGATGTGAAGTTGGATTCGTGAGCTATTGAGGGTCGAATTGGTGGTGGTAGAAGGGCCATGGTATATGAGGACGGGTAGGTTTGAAAGATGAGGATCGTGTGCGTAGAATAGGTTGAGATGATCGAGGGACAAAGCCAGCTCATCTGTAACTCGAACCATTGTATGAGGAAATGTGAGAGGTTGTTGCGGTGTTGAATGAGGATTAGGATTTGAGAGGATGAATGGTATGGTATGGATGGTATGGTTCCGAAATCGTGGGTCTGTTTAATGTGTGGCCCCCTTCATGGCGAATGGACTGAAATATATGACCTTTTTTTTTCCTTCTTGCTTTTCTCTCAATATTATTTGGCAGAGGGTGAAGAACACAAGATCAAAAGAACAGATGATTACTTTAGCCTTGTTTGATTGATTGAAAAGATTGTGATGATGTTTTTTGACAAATCTCAATCAAAGAGAAGGTAAAGTATTTTGTGGTGGGTATTGATTTGTGGTATCGAATTGGGTGAACCCGACTGGTTGATTGTATTTGATATTGTAAGACGACAAGCAGACAAACAGATGGACAGAGGACAGAGGACAGAGGACAGGAGACAGAGGACAGGAGACAGAGGACAGAGGACAGAAGACGGAAGACAGAAGACAGAAGACAGAAGACAGAAGACAGAGAGACAGAGAGACAGCAGACAAACAGACCAAAGTATTGTATCATAAAATTTGGGGAGGGTTGGTACGGTACGGGGAGTGGAGTGGAGTGGAGGGGATTATGGTGATATCAAATTATTGCGGCAGAGATGACGCTTGATGATTGAGTTGAGTGAGTGGATAACGTGGGAAAATAATAATTAAGAAGGCCGGCGTAATAAAGTAAAATTCAAAATTGAAAATATGGTAAATGTAGTATTGATTTGGTTTGATTACCTCGTAGATAACCTTTTCCAGTAACAAATAGAGTATTTTTATTAATCTCTTTGAATTGTTTATATCATTATTGTTTTGATATTCATTTTATATTTCTGTTTTTTCTGTCTTTTCCGTCTTTTGTATCTTCTATCTTTTCTACCTTTTCTTCCTTTCCTCCTTTCCATCTCTTCCTTCTCTTCCTTCCCTTCTCTTTCACCCCTTCGCTCCTCTTCACTCCCTTTGCTCCCTTTACTCCCTTTACTCATCGACCCTCAAACAATTCTTGACGGTAAAAAGGAAACACGCGTTGTGGCGCATTTCGAGTATATTAGAATATCCGATGAATATGTATGTAGGAGGTAGGAGGTAGATACCTACCTATGTAGTATGTATGTATATATGTATGTACAACACTTCAAACATCTATCAAGTGATTGTGGATCTCCTTCTTAGTATTCCAAATGACATGTATATTATATGATGGCTGGTCTTATTGATATTGAACATTGGATATGAACCGCGGAATGCATTTGTGTCGTTGGATTCATCGTTCTTCCTTGATCTTTCCATTGTTATCTTTATCATCTCGCTATCTCTCTCTTCTCTTTTCCTTCTCTTTCCTTCTCTTGTCGCTATAAAAAGAATCATCGTAGGGAGGATATAGGATTGTATCACATCCACATCCATATCCATATCTATATCCATATTCACATCCCTCAATCCCTCAATCCATCAATCCCATGTAACCGCGTCCAGCCCCTCGATTTATTCTCCACGCGATGATTGGTCTCTGACTCCTTTCCAATCGAACACGAAAAAGTTCCCAAAGTCCACTTACTTACCCCGCCGTCCAGCTGAGTGTGGTTTGTTTGCTTATGATGATTTCTTCACGGGACATTTTTTGACATTTTTTGATCTTTTTTTTTTTCTCTCACACGCAAAAAAGAAGAGGTTGGTGATCTACTTAAGGCTGAGTTGTCTTTGATTAAACCAATTTAATTTGAGTTACCTCTCGTTCCCTCTCTTACGCCATACACTAAAATGAAAACTAAGAAATGGAAATGGAAATGGAAATAGAAATAGAAATAGAAACAGAAACAGAAAACAAGATTATTCGAGATGAAAGATTGGATTGGGTAAATCTCCACCCTCGAGGGATCACCGGTGGATGAATGAGGTCAAGAGGAGATTTGGTAATGAAGATCTTATCCTAGGTACTAGGTATGAATGAGGGGCAGTTATTATGATGAATATTATAGATGAATATTGTAGATAGATTTAATATCATTATATCATTCCATAGAGATCTCTCAAACGTAACCTTACAATATCGAGAATATTAATTCGGAATATCTAACATCCCGATAAGATCACGAGATACCTCATCATCAACCGTCTTTCGTTCCAAATCTTTCAAACCTCGGCCCGCTCGACCTTTCAATCAATTCAATTCAATTCAATACAATAATACAATACAGTACAATACAATACAGTACAATACAATACAATACCCAATCCACCAGACCGAGTTTGAATTCCCACTTCTCAATCTCCCACCTCCAATCTCCAACCCACCAAAAACAATTCTTTCTTCAACCCAACACCCACCACCCATACTCACCCCCCAAAATGTCAACCGAAATCCCCTTCACAGCAAACCACACTCAACAACCCTTCAAACTGCTCGAACTACCCCCGGATCTCCTCACCCTTCTAGAATCCGATGTTCCTCCCACGTAAGCAACCTCATCCACCCCGCTCACTCCCGCCCCTCCTCCCCTCCTCCCCTCAACCACCAATCCCACCCACTAACCCGATTCCCTCTCCACCCACAGTCTCCTCCTAACCTCCTCCCCTCAACCCCCGCACCACGCACACCTCCTCGTATCTCCCTCTTCCGCCTCCACTTCCACCTCCACCACCACCAAAAAAACCTACCTCCTCCGCCAAAAAAATACTTCCAATCCACTGATGCTTCTCTCTCCCTCCACTACTCACCACTCTTCTTCTTCTTCTTCTTCTTCCTCCTCCACCTCCACCTCCCAACCTCAACCAAGCATCACGAGAATAGGAAGTATATCCGACACGATCGAATTAATCGAAAAAGAAGAAGAACTCATTGACGGACAAGCAAAAGAAAAAGAAAAAGACCCCGTAGTCACAAAAAAGACAACCACGGGAAAAGTAAACAAATGGCATGAGAAATTCGCAAAGAGTAGGGGGAATGGGAATGGTACTAATAGTAAAGGTTAAGAGGGGGTGTTGTGTTGGGTTGGGTTGTATTGTATATATAGGTATTACATGTAACTGGCTGGTTATTCAATTTGATACTCTGAATTTTCATCGGGCAAGATATAAGATGAAATGAAATGAAATAATAGAGATAAATAGACTCACATCCATCCATCCAGATCACGAGAACGAAATGAAATGAGATGAGATGAGATGAAACACAGTACAGTAGAACAGAGAACTTTCCCTCCTTTCATTCTCCTAGATATCTGTAATATACATGCAAATCAAGATATAAATTACAACTAATCCCTAATAAAATGCATAAAATGCATAAAATAAAATAAATAAAATAAATAAAATAAATAAAATAAATAAAATAAATAAAATAAATA
>PQXL01000626.1:0-18037 GCA_004916875.1 Botrytis galanthina
GGTCACCCACCCAACTACTAATCCACCGATCTGAAGCTTGTGTATGGCAGAGCGGACGGGATGCCCAATTCTCTTCAGTCTATGGTCGTATGTGACAGAAACGACGAATTTTGGGGATATATTCAAGGAAGGTTTGAAGTGGTGAACTCATGAGCGAGCTGCGTGGTGACAGTGGAGAGGTTGTGGTAAGGTTCAACACTTGGGTGACTTGTTGATATCTTCCAACTTAAGATTTATTAGTATATGGAAATTAATGTATTGAGCTGAAGATCCCGAGTCTAGAAATGAAATGCAGAAAACACTTGATGTCAAAAAGACAAGTTCACATGTGTAAAGACCATAAATAGTTCACCCGGGAAGAAAAAAGTCCTTGTTTGAAAGAAATTCATATTCTGCCTAATAAAGCTGTGCAATTAATGACGATTAAATCATAAAGTCATAAAAGTGAATTGATTCAGAGTCGAGATAATACACAGACGAAACGGAATACTCCAGTCCGAACGTCATTTCCTTCCCATACCATAACCCCATTCCGTTAATCCTTCCCAACGATCATACCCAATATTAAAGCGTAGTACATTTACTCGAATGGGTTGGTGCGGGTTCCCCACCAGGTGAGGAAGAGAGAGAGACCGACAGTCTCAAAGACGCGGGCGAGAGCTCCAACGGCAACAGTGTCGAGTGGTCGCTTCTCAGTGGTGATTTGTGCAATGAACTGATGAGAGTATTAGTCAAGTGGTCTCGATGCATAATGTTTCCGAATGAATAACGTACAGATGGAGCAGATGAAGCCATGAAGATCAAGGATCCCAAGTATGCAGCACCCTTGTATGAGAGAGTACCGGTGGCATTGATCAAAGCACCAACACCATATGATTGGACGGCGCTACCGACGAGGGAAGTTCCCCATGCAGCAGCGGCGGAAGCAGCCTCCTTTGACTTGACAAATTCCTCCTTGGAGTTGGCAGCTTGAGCTCTGTGGTAGGTTTCGCCGAAGACTGGGCCGAGGACAGCAAGGGATGCAGCGTGGTTGAAGATGGTACCGAGGGCAATAGCCGATGGCTTAACTGGTGGGAGGTCTATTAGGAGTAGGTGTTAGTGGCAGCTAATTGATGGGGTAGAGAGATATTCAAAGAAAATTGGGAGCTAGATGAGAGAAGGTGGTGATGGCATGATAATGCGTTGTGAGGATGCATCATGAGGGCATTCCATTGACATTCGACTTGGAAAGTGTAAATAGAACAGATCCCAAGCTCAACATGTCAATTCCAAAGCTCTCTCACAATGCACCAGCATCACCAGTTTCATTCCAAGCCATCTCCCATTAGAGCCTCCCCGAGCAGAAATACGTACAGTGAAGAGACATGATGTGGTTGTAAAGTGGTGGTTGATTGAAAAGATTAATTAAAGGTTCTTGATGATTGAGAGTTGATGAGTAGAGTAGGAATGTGAGAGAAGGGAGGGACAAAGAATAGATTTATGTAGCGGGGTGAATGGAAGCTAAAGCCATTACGGATAAAGTTGGGAAGGCACGTCATGGAAAGAGTTCCAAGGCAGGTGAAGACTGGGGTTATGAGAGGTTGGCATGATGGTGGAGTAACAAACAGGTGGAAAATATGAGAATGATCGGGAAATCATTCTTTTCTGGGTTCACAGATGCATGGGATTTCGAGGTGGAGCCTGTTAATCAATTGCGAACAATCTACAGAGGATCTAGATGGACCATGGATGTGATGTGATGTGATGTGAATACTTGAGAGACTCGAGAGTCGAGAGAGAGTACTATGTAGAGTACCAAGTACTTGTTACTTGTCACATTCAATGAGGATACCCATCTTGGGGTGAAAGTACGAAGTAGCAGTCGAAAGTATGCATCCAAGAGAAGTGTATATCCAATCGAAGTGTATATCCAATCGAAGTGTATATCCAATCGAAGTGTATATCCAATCGAAGTGTATATCCAATCGAAGTATATCTCCAATCGAAGTATATCTCCAATCGAAGTATATCTCCAATAGACGTACGTGTACCTCGGTAGTGGAAGTATGTATCCAATACAAGTATATATCTCGTAACCCAAATACTCTTCGATTGATCGAGCGTAAGTACTTGCTTTCCCAAAACAAATAACTCACATCTGGGACGCCACCAATAATCTCTCATGAAAACACAAACTCGTCGACCCGGCCCATACACTACACTACGTATACTTCAGACCACCTGTTCCTGTTCCTGTTCCTGTTCCTGTTCCCGTTCCCGCTCCTCTCTGTACAATGTGCGATGTACCTTGGCTGTCTAGATTTGATTCCCTTACTGTCTAGATCTGATTCCTTTACCTGTCTAGATTTGATTCCCCTCGGAGCTCTCCCTCAATTAGTTCCACTCTTCACTCCACTTTCCAGCTTTGCTTGCCTGCCTCGCTTGCTTGCTTTTCTAAAAAAGAGCTCTGAGCTAATTTCCCCACAACTTTTGCATTCACAACCAGATTTATCCTAGAGTGACATCATACACGGACCTGATCCTCCAACTTTAACATTGTGGCGTTATGGATCACGATCCATGGATGGATGGATCCATTGGAATTGAAATCACGTGGACGTCCTCAGTTTTGGGTTCGACTTTGTGGCTAGTGACCGCCGCTGTATTAGTCTCCGCTCAATAGTCTTAAAACGGCGTCACTTTAGCTTCAGCCTTAGGCACTAATAATCTCGTGCCGGTGCGGTTACGTACAAAATACCCAACGCGCCTAGAAGTGATCCTTCCCTGTTCCAGAACACTCATCCCAACTCCTCCTAACTCCTCCTAACAACTCTGAAACACCAAGCTTAGACCAATCAAATTATATTCAATATGAAACCAAGTCCTCTGTACTTAACACAATTCATTCCTTTGACACGTGATACTCATTAGAATTTGGTTGGTACTTTTTTTCCATCAAAACTCAATTTCTATTCAAAGCATTAAATTAAAAAGCCCCTTTTTTCTTATTGTCGCCGACACTATCTGTGGTCCGAAGATTCCATACCATGTTCTCTTGGTGTTCGTTTTTACTTTAGGATTTGGATTTTGGATGGTTGTGAATTTTGAAGCCGGCGTTAGTGAAGGTGTAAGATATGGAGGACCAGGAGTCTTTATTGGGTCATCGGTCGAATGAAAGGTCGGGCGCAAGTAGTATTGCTAATGCATACCAATATGCTTATCGACGAACAGGTTGTTGGAGAGCATCTTTGATTGTGTGAGTTAGATTCGGGTTTCTTTATTTAAAGTTCAATTGTCTGCCCAAGTACTTCTTTGTTACTCTTATTTTTTGCTTGTCTCAATTTGCGTCTTATTTCACGGAGAATTCTTAAACTCATCAGCTATCAGCTAACAATCAAAACTCTAGACCTTGCTTATTTTTGGCTACACTTTTTCTGACACCATTGTACATGATGAATAACAAAGTACAACCAAAAACTAGACATATGGAGTTCAGAAATGTAGTAGGATATTTTCTACAAGATGATCAGAACATAAATTCCGAAACCTTCAATTACACTGTAAGAGAATTCACAATCACGTTTTCGGATATTGGACTAACACAACTATCCACTCAGGAGTCGAACTTTGGGTTAAAAGACCGTGTGTATGATACGGATGAAGAATTTGACCCGGAGAGGCAGAAGACTCAATGGGAAAGATTCGAGAATCATGTTGTGAAACTCAACAATCAAACCCCCAAGAATGTTCAGTATAAAGTTCTTTACTGTATGTATTCAAGATCACTACTACCATCACATGATTTGCAACTGACAGTTTGAAGTGGGGCGTCATGGGGAAGGTTATCACAATATAAAAGAGACTGAGGTTGGAAAAGAAGCATGGGATGTATGTTCTATCTGACCCTCAATACGCGATTCTTATTGACCTCCATAGTGTTACTATTCTCACTTGGATGGAGATGAAAATTCAACCTGGGCCGATGCTCAACTCGCTCCCACTGGTGTTGCCCAAGCTCTGGTGGCCAACGATTTCTGGGAGAAACTAATCACTACACAAAAGGCATCTCCACCACAATCCTATTACGTCTCACCCCTGACACGTTGTCTCGAAACATGTTCCCTTACATTCAGCAATCTACCGCTTCCACCTACCTCCCCTCCATTTACTCCCATTATCAAAGAACTTCTCCGTGAAGGTATCTCCTCTCATACTTGCGATCGACGCCGCTCGAAAACTTATATCCACGCTCTCGCCCCTGCTTGGAAGTTTGAATCTGAATTTCCAGAGGAAGATCCTTATTGGCGCGCCAATTACTCAGAAACTCACGAGGCAGAGAACAGAAGATTCAAAGCTCTTCTGGATGATTTATTCACGAATGATAATAGTACATTCATTTCACTCAGTTCTCATTCTGGAGCTATCAACACCATCTTACGAGTTATCGGCCATAGAACATTCTCCTTGAAGACAGGAGCTGTAATTCCAGTATTGATCAAAGCACAGAATGTATTGGGGAAAGATCCAAATCCAGTTTACAAAGGTCCAGAGTTTGCGAAAGATCCGAAAGTGTGTTCGGCGCCTCCACTTCCATCTGATACCCCCAAGCCAGTCAATGATATCGGCCTCCAAAAACCTGAGGACGCTATTCCTCCCCCACCACAGCCTCCAGTTCCGGAGTCAGCTACTCCCGCTGAGCCAAACCCTTCCACGGATCCATTACCACCCGCAAATCCAAACCCTCCCGCCGAACCACTTCCTCCTGCTGAGCCAAACCCCCCTACCAACCCAACACCACCTATAGATCCCGTAAACCCAGCAACAGTGGAAACGAATCCTCCTCCCGCCGAAGAAATACCTTCTCAAAATGTCGAGGTAAATCCGCCAGTCGAAGCAGCGCCACCCACAGATATAGCTGTGAACCCACCCACCGACTCAATCCCACCCCCATCAAACGATCCTCAAACCAATCCCCCCACCGAAGCAAACCCTCCCACCAACGCAGCTGCCCCACCAAACGAATCTCTCGAGGCCGCCAAACCCGACCCCATACTACCCGTTGACCCAGCACCGCCGATTCCAAGAGAACCTGGCACGGGTGATGGGGTATCTTTGTAGTCCTAGTTTCATATTCTGTTAAACAAATACTCAGTTTTTCAAACTAACGGAAATCTTTATTTCTCCTTTTTGTTTGGTATGGTGTGATGATAGTGTAGTGTAGCAGTACTATGATTTTACAGGAAAATGGATTTTGGCACTTTGTGTTTTGCGATGGATTGAGCAGGATATATATATATATATATAGAATATAGTAGACAGATGCGTAAAGCATTCTCGTGATATCAAACTTCGATATAGCAATATCAGAAGTTTAGCAAGGGCATATTAGAACTCAAGGATTAAGCTATTCTACATTTTTTTAATCTTTAACAAGCCAATTTCATTTACAATTAAAATTAAGGAAGTTGCAAAATATTGAGTATTTTGATTCTCAATCCATATGATCTATATATGGACTGTAAAAGTAATCTTCCTTGAGAGAAGATTCCTCCCTCCCCCTCGGGCGTCCATGATATACTAGGTATGCAAACTGCATTCATGTTTCCACAAGAGCAGCATCTTCCTAGATACATCGTCATATCATCTATAAAGCCATCACAAACCAGCATGATGAAAATGACTTTTAGACTCCAGAAATATATGCAGTCCTGCTAGCATCCCATACACATCCATTTAATAACCGTCATTCATTCCGCCTCCTTGAAACAAGGAATCGCAAAGCAATCCATCTATATACCTCACTTCCCCTCCCGAATAGGCAACGCTTCATTTTTCTCCACCAACTCGCCGACCCCCAATCCCCTCCCTACCTTAACCTTCCTCTTCTTTTCTCCCGCCTCTGCATCCTTCCCCTCCTCAATCGCCTGCACATCCTTTGCGCTTCCTGCGCTCCCGACAGCTTCTCCCTCGTCTCCATCCTCCTCGTCGAGTATCTGCTCGCGTATATACGAGAGATCCAAGTTCATCGAATAGGCATCTTCGCCGTCGGCGTAGTATTTTGCTTCGATCTTCTCGGTTTGGAATCCGAGCGTGTCGCGGTAGAGACGGAGCGCGGCTTGGTTGGAGACACGGACGTGGAGGGATACGTATTGGGCGGAGAAGGTTTCGACCATTGCTTTTTCTGTTGGTTATGCATGGTTAGTTTTTATATTTTTCTGGTTGTGGAAATGTAGAGTTTGGATATAAGATCCCATTCTCCGTGGGTAAGGAAGGAAAAAGGAAGATGAGAGGAGAGGAGAATGAGTAGAACATGGAAGAGAGAACATACGACTCTGTCTCATTAATTTCTCGGCAATACCAAGACGTCGATGTGTGCGCATAACACTCAGACTAGTAATGTGACCGTGTTGCACGCCGTCCGCAGGATCTTCTTCCATTTTCGCCAGGACGTAGCCGACGATGCGGGGGTAATCGTAGGGGGTTTTCTGGGGGCGCGAAACGTCGACTGCGACGAAGGAGAGTTGTGGCCAGGAGAGGGCATGGTAGAGGTAGTATTTCATGAAATAGCTAGATGGGGGTTAGCTTGGAGGGGTAGAGGGAAGAGAGGGAAGGGAATGACGAACTTTTCGGGAAGATTGGTGATATTGGCATGTTGAACATGCGGAATATCCGAGGATCGTAATAGTCTAATATCCATATTTATTAATGCGACGGCGGTTCTTCCAAATTTGCTTCTTCAGAGGAGGGCTGTGAGTGATTCGAATGGGATAGCTGGTTGGTTGTTTAGAGCTCGGTTTGACAGGTCAACAATTGGTGTACAGTATTGTGTAATGCAAAGCTTCCTCTCAAACCACACGTAACTGGTGCGCTTAACCGATAAGAACTAAGGAAATGATAAATGGACCCCGGGGATTTCTATGCCGACAATAATGTATAACCCCACCATACAATGCTCAAGTGATGTGTGGTGGGGGTATGAGGAAGGTGAATAGGTAGTCAATGGAGTGAAGTTGGGACTATTTGTTACGCATATATAAAGGCTGAGTAGACGTTTTCTTTTTGCTGTTATTTATTCGTTTTACTTCCTCATTGATTGATCAAGCGATCCAGTAATCAAAAGACAAAAGTGCAGTCATCACCTCTACATCTGTGATATAAAACAAAACTGGTCGAGAAATTCACATCACATCAAAAACCACGCAATGGCTTCAAGTAGACCCTTAGAAGGCAAACTTGCCATCATTACCGGTGCTTCTAGAGGTGAGTTGATCGCTTATCATCATACATATTTTACAAATCTTTCTATATGTTCACCGTGCCTTCTTTCCGCTCTTACCCATCCAGTCATACATTCTATAAAAACAACACCAACTAATCAAACCCCCAGGAATCGGAGCAGCAATTGCCGAAAACCTCGCATCAAAGGGCGCCAACCTCGTCCTAAACTACACATCCAATTCCTCCGCTACTCTCACCAGCGAGCTCTCCAAGAAGCTCGAAGAAAAACACAGCATCAAAACTTTCATCGTCCAAGCCGATGTATCTGAAAAATCCGGTGCGGAAACCATCATCAACAATACCAAATCCCATTTCTCAGACCCCTCCGGAAAGTTCCAAATCGATATCCTGGTAAACAATGCAGGTGTATCTAAAAACACACCCATCCCAGACATCACAATCGATGACTTTCACTGGCAATACAAGATCAACGTGCTTGGTCCCCTTCTTCTCTTACAAGCCGCACTAGATTATCTTCCCCACGATAGATCCGGTCGCATCATCAATCTCGGTTCCGTGTCTAGTTCCGAGGGTTTCTGGGGCCAAACGGTATATGGTGGTACCAAAGCGGCTGTAGATGCCATGACACGAACCTGGGCACGCGAATTGCATGACCGCGCAACGGTAAATTCCATTAATCCAGGTCCAGTGAAGACGGATATGTGGGCAGGTACCACTGCGGGATTCAAGAAGGAGCTGAAACCTTGGATTGAAAGTACTCCCGGAAGTAAGATCAGGCCGGATGTGGATGATCAGGATTTGGTAGATGATGCGCCAAATGCGGGAGGTAGACCGGCTTACACTTCTGAGATTGCGGGGATTGTGGGTATGTTGTGTACGAGTGATAGTCAATGGTGTACTGGGCAGGTTGTATGTGCGAATGGTGGAATGGTTTTAAGATAGTGTTGCTGGTATCTGGTTTTGGGCATAAAGTCTCGATTTGAGGATAGTTGATCGTGGATAGATTCTAATTGAACAAGTATGACCATGGATATTGAAAAGTCCATATTGTGCTCTTTTGATCTTAGTAGATCACTTCATCTACTGTAAAGATGATATCGTGAATTGAAACCAATTCATCATTATCCACCCCTGATTTTCGGCAGATATCGTTTGGTATGGTCTCGCTAAGTCGAAGGTGATAGATATGTCAAGTTCGGATGAGTATGCGCGAAGCCTTCTAATAAATATGAAGAATAACTTCTTAGATTGAAGAAACGAAGATTTCTAAGAAGTTGAGATAGAACGAGAACTTCTCGAATATCCTTTGATGTTAGGGTAATAATGACACTGTGATATTGCGTAAATCATCTGCCCAGTCAGTAACGTATATTATTCATGAATTCGTCGCTTATTTGCCACTAGAAATGCATAGTAGATTCGGTGTTGTAGAGTGGCAATAACATTCTTCAAGATGGAAGCGGTCGACTTTGAATCCGACATGATTCTGGTCAACTTGACGGTTCTCGGGTGGCAATCTGTTTTCAAGATGGAAAATCGGTACACTGATGCTCGAGTCCGTTTGGGATTCCGACGAATTTCATTCATCTTCACATTCCCGGGTTGTCGCTGTTTCCTATCGAAATGTGGCTTTTTTTGGTTGTGGTACTTCCAATTGTCATTTGTCGAAGCATAGATGAAGCTCACTCTTACGTGGCACCATAGAATATATGCGCATGCTATGGTCATTCCGAGAGGCACTTTGCTGTTGCGCCCGATGACACAGAGCTTTCATTGTCTTGTTCAACGTGAATCAGCAGACTGATCTCATCAGATGATGATTCATGATTTGTTGTTTATCAGCGAAAGTTGCATAATCAATGAACCAAGGCGGAAGTGGTCAGCAATTAGGACTCCCCGAGCCCACTAGTTCAAAGTTGATATACTCAAGTAGTTGTGAAGTGGTGTCTTCATCTGATTTCTTTAGTCTTATGTCATAGAAACACAGAGAAAAAGTGGGTTTTACATGTAGAGCATTTCATCTCTGCTGGGAAAGACAGAGGAGATGTGCTACTGGTAAGAGCCGTGTTGCTTGGGCATACTTATTACAGAAATGGAGTCTGTAAAGGTCTTCGGTACACGTTGAGATGTCTACATCAGCACTCTAATAAGAGCTTATGCGACGCAAGACTTGCTGGCTTTGAGTGACGCGAGGCTATACACAATGTCAGCATCAAAAATTCCAATCTCCATGTGAAAGCATTGCAACGATGATTGTAAAAGTCGACCAGTGGTAGGAATGACTTACTTGAAATGATCCAAATTTCATAATACCATTCTTCACCACGAGGCCCATTATTCGGTGATAGGGCAAGATATGTCCCCGCGGATTTCGCGGCGGCCATCATTCCCAGATGAAGCTTCACTATGGCAAGCTCAAACATGATATCGAATTCTGGCTGACCTGTAATCTTTAAATATCGAAGATTTTGTAGTTTGCCTATCAACAATGGCGATCGATGGCAATTATCCACAGCAGCTTGCGAGTGATATTCGATAGATAAATAATGAGGGTGAATGTTGTAAAAATGTTCCTTTGCTGGTGTTTCCACTTGCGGTCTAGGAATGATATACATTGGCCATGGATAACTTAAGCTTCCCGGAAACGTAGGAGTAAGATGCAAAGTCAGTGAGGTCAATGGAGCATTAGAGGCTATGATCTCCTCGAGGATTGGCTCCAGTAATTTGGTCTCGGAAGATGGAACTGACAATTCCAGACTCTTCAGAAATCGAACACAATCATATGTGATGGAAAAAACAAAACGACACAGGGAAGGTCGATATAACATAAATCGAGGGTTCATCCGACACAAGAATTCAGCCGCGTCATTCAGGAACCAATGGTTCACACGGAATAAAACTGCTCCTTCATGAACGAAAAAGTCGTGACATTCTGCTTCAGAGAAAATATCATCTCGACATCTCAAATTCCTGAAGAGATATGAGTAAACCTCATGCCGAAGCTCCGCTGGTAGGTTGAAGAATCCATTACATGGTTCTGAGATATGAGCGTCTTCCTGGGCAGGAAGCGTCCGAACTTCTTTCCAATAGTCAGTTGTGTGGTCACAAATTGACTCTATCTCTATGATGAACCGTACTTTTTAGCTTTGATAGAAAACATTCGATCCTTTTATATACCCCAGGTTTGTGGGAGGCCTTAAGCTTGTGGTGAAGACGCTGTAAAGACTGTGGTACGTGCGGCATGGTCAGTGAAAACCGTAGATCATCACGATAATGACGAATATCTGATCGGATCGTATTGGGTGAAAAACGAAAAGGGGTTGAAAGTTTGAAGTCCGGATGCAATAGAGTTGGATTGGATTTCAGTGTAAGGCATAAGGCATGTTGGTGGCTTGATAGATGTTGGGACACATATCAAAAAGGTGCTCGCTCGTATTTTTGGGCCTTCTACAAACGGATCAAGCAATATCAGCTGTCATCTCCAACTTATTATTGAAAAGCGGAATCCAGGGGAACAAATATGGTACGGTGCGAATTTACTTGATTGTAAAAATTCGGATGAAACGAGGATTCCGGATAGACCATTTGAGCGCAATTTAACTTCCTGATTGAGGCGACGATCAAAACTTATCCTTGTGGAACGATCAGGGAGAAATCTCAAAGCGCTGATATGTCTTGCCCTGTCTTCTCCGCCCCTTTGCCTGTTCGCCCTGGTCAATACCGGAAAATCATCTCCAGGTCAACATCAAGCGCTTGTCACAGTGGCACTGGACTGGCACGACTGGGTACACAATTTGGTACCGAGAGAACTCGTAAGCATGAACTCTAAGTGAAGAAGATTGTACATGTCATGTCCGTACGAATGTGGGTATAGCCATGCAAGTAGGAACAGACGCCGGACGTATAACGACAAATCGAATTTCGCGAGGGAAAAATTAAGAAAGCAAGGCGGCTGGGAAATGCGGCGTAAAGGATAAATCCGCCACAATATATATACATGCTACTCGAACACGAGAACGAGGTACAACCAACAGCGTACCAACAAGACGGTTTAGATACAATAAACCAAGACCCCCAATGAATCCACAAGATTGCGGTATTAAAGGCATGACTCCTCCATCAACATCGCCGATGATAAGAGCTAGGACGGGTCGGTTTTCATCACTCTTCAATAGCCGTCGGCAACAGCACGAAGCAAGCAGATAGATGCATGCATAATTGAAACTTGACAAATCATGAAGGAATAGAGAGAACGTCTTATATTGGTTATGCCCTAGATGTCAAAGGAACGATCTCAATCTGTCTGTCACGGCGCCAACTACGTTGCCTCCGTGCCTCAGGCACGGGCCACTAGCGTGCCCTGCTTCCTATAAGAGGGCTTCATCCTTCCATAGCTCTTAGATTACCCGTACCTTGACAGTTTGTACCATCTACTTAGAAGCTATTATAGCTTCATTTTGAAACACTCATACAAGTCGCACCCCGATCGCTCCGACCGCCCTGATCCTACCGAAGTTACAATCCGACCGCGTTGATCGAACCCACCGTTGACCCACCGTATACTATAGATAACTTTGCCATTTCAGCAAAGTTATCCGATTGCGCTAGTCGTACCCACGTTGACCCACCGTTGAGAACTCTGCAAGGTCGTTTCGCGGCCATAACCCTGGAGATGGCCGACCAAGCCGTTGCACCTAGTCTGCCCCCACAGTTCCATTTCTTGAACCATGTCGTCGATTCCATCGAAACTGATGTTTCCTCATTCACAGATTTGTTCAACAATTCAAACACTACATACTTCGCAGCTGCTCAAGCTGTGTTTACTTCGATCGAAACGATCACAACTTCATTGCAAGAACAAGCCACTGCAGCACATAACCAAGCCAACGAAGCTCAATTAAGGATTGCCGAATTGCAAGATACAATTGAGATACTAAAGATTGCCGTTCGCAATAACCCAGGAGCCCCACCCCGCCGAAAACACCTCACTTCCCCCGAGAAGTTCAGTGGTGATGAGCAAGATATTGCAAAGCGTCAGGACCAATATACAGCGTTCCGTAGCGCAGTCAATCGTTGTTTAACCGCAGACTACGAGAACGAGTCAGAATTCCAGCAGATTACATTCCTCGCCAGTTTACTCTCTGGCTCGGCTTATACAAACAACCAAATACATTTTGACACTATCACAGATAACCCGCGCGACTCCGATCTCTGGCCCCCTAGATGGCGCACTGTAGCAAGCATCTGGAGTGAGTTGAACAAACAATACCAAACCCTTGATCTTTCACGAAAGGCCTCTATGGATTACGACAAGTGCAAGATGAAGAAGACTCCGTTTGGTAATTTCATTACTGAGTTCAAACAGCTCGCTATCAGATGCAAGAAAACCGCTGAACAACAAGTCGCCGACCTCAAGCTCAAAGTTTCACAGGAGCTGATCGATGCTTCAGTCAACCGCTCTAACAAACCCTCTACTGCTGATATTGACGCGTGGACAATCTGGTGGCAAGGTGTCTACGATGACCTGGAAGAGAAAACTCACCTTGATAACCAACGTAAGAGCCAGGGTACTAATTTCAGCCGTGACCATTCGAAACCCCACGATAGAAAGCCAGCTCCAACCGCAGCTCCTCCTGTACCAGATCCATCTGGTGACCCTATGCAACTGGACGCCGCTCGACAAGGTCAGCGTCCCCCACCTCGCTATACTCGGGAGCAATGTCTCGACCTTGGCCTCTGCCTTTATTGTAAGAAATCCGGTCATATTAAAGACAATTGCGATGAAAAACGAGCCAACGACGCGAAGTACAATGTCAATACTAATATGAGATACAACCCCCACACCAACCGCTTCCCCACAGCCAATCAATACCAGAGCCCCAGACCCTACCGCAACGCCGCCAACTCCTCGTACCAAAGCCCGTTCCCGCCCACCAACCGTTTCTCAGCCACGCCATTACGCTATGCTTCACCGATCCCCTCTAGCCTTGCTCAAGAGCTTGACATGGGAGGGTATGTTGAGGGATCTGTTCATTCGGAGGAGAGTGGAAACTCAATTCCCCAGCCCGGCATGTCAAAAGACTAACCTCGGTTCACAGTCGCGAATCGAGGTCCTTTGTGGGAAATTTACCTTTGTGGATTAGGAGATCAGTTATGTCTAGGGATCCTTTGTATCTTAGATCAATGAATAGCAAATCTCTAAAAATCTCGACGGAAATCTCCCTTGCGCCTAATGTGACCATCCCGCTTGTTAGCCTTATAGATAGCGGAGCTGCTGGCTACGGTTTTATTGACAGAAAAGTTGTTTCCAAGTTCCGAATACCCACACAACCGCTCCCTCACACCCGTTACTTACTCCTAGCCGATGGAAAGCCCTCTGATATCCTTTCCCATTATGCACTTCTGGATATACGGATCAACACTCACAGAGAAATCGGTTTGTTCTATATCACTACTTTGTCTACCGCGGACCCTATGATCCTCGGTCTCCCATGGCTCCAACGCCATAACCCCACGATTGATTGGTCGGCAATGACATTAAAGTTTACGTCTACATATTGCTCAAGATATTGTTGTCCTGCTAACTCTGTAGCAACCACCATCCCCGACGCTGCTAGCGATCACAAGATAACTTTGCCAAAAAATGGCAAAGTTATATCAATCGATCCTGAGCCACCCCTACGAAAGCTCTCCCCGAAACCAGCATCTATTGAAGAAATTACTGATGAAAGCCTCGAAAGCACCCCACTACTGCCTCGAGATCGATCCACAACCCTTGAGCCTATCGAAATCCTGAACACCCAGAGAAACCTCGACACCACTAACCCCAAAGCTCCGCCCAAATCAAGCCCACACCACACCCACCGCGTCGGCAATGGGGCGGACACTCGAGCTAAGATGATCCCAAACCGACCAACCCTCAAACCAGCCCCAGCTCGAGCAGTCGCCGGCTCCAGAATACATAGGAGACCGCCTCGGAACCAAAATACTCTACACCCGCTATGTATGCCACCACCATCAGGCCCCTCAGACGAGTCGTTCGATGCTCTGCGAAGTATCCGACCCGAAATGCAGGACATAAAGTTCTTTACAGCCAATAGCTTCATACAATTCTGTAAGGGTGACGACGCATACGTCACAAAAGTGTCCTGGGATGAACTGGACAGGGCCTGCGAGCTACATCAAGTAGTAGCAGAAGATACCATTCAATTGCGCCGAGGCTTAGTAGACAGTGATATCAACAAGTTTATGGAAAAAACGGATCGACCTGTCCCCTCCACGACAGAGATCCAAGATAAGCTACCTCCCTGGCTTCGCAACCTATATCCAGGTTTTCTACCTTCCCTTGCCAACGAGCTCCCACCACGACGTTCCTGGGACCACAAGATTGAGCTTGTGCCAGGCACGGAACCACCATACAACAAAGGCCGTCCAATGTCCCCAGCCGAGCTTCAGGTCGTTCGCAGATGGCTTGACGACAACTTGAATAAGGGATTCATTCGAGAGTCCCGCTCCCGATCGGCCGCTCCACTCCTCCTAGCTGCTAAACCTGGAGGAGGCGTTAGGATCTGTCAAGACTACCGAGGACTAAACAACGTTACCATCAAGAATCGATACCCTCTACCACTGATTAAAGAAACCCTTGATGCCTTATGCCACGCTAAGATCTACACCAAGCTCGACATCATCGCCGCCTTCAACAAGCTACGAATCGCGGAAGGCCACGAATGGAAAACTGCTTTCACCACTCGTTTCGGTCTATTCGAATCGTTAGTAATGCCCTTCGGACTCTGCAACGCACCAGCCTCGTTTCAGAACTATATCAATCACGTTCTCTTCGATCTCCTAGATAGGACTTGCACAGCATACTTGGACGATATTCTGATCTACTCCGAGAATATTGCAGATCACAGGGAACATGTCTGCGAGGTTGTCCAACGACTAATCGATGCCGGACTACAGATCGACATTGACAAATGCGAGTTCGAGACGAAAAGAACCAAATACCTTGGCTTGATTATCACTCCAGGAGGTATAGAGATGGACCCAGAGAAGGTTGATACTATACTCGACTGGAAATCGCTAACTAAACTCAAAGACCTCCAACGCTTCCTTGGATTTGCTAATTTTTACCGACGTTTCATTCGCAATTTCTCGAAGATTGCAGAACCCCTCAACCGCCTCCTGAAGAAGGAAACGACATGGAATTGGACTTCTGAACAAGAAGACGCCTTCACGACATTGAAGAACGCTTTCTCCTCTGCCCCAGTTCTTACTATATTTGATCACCATCGCCGCACAGTCGTCGAAACCGACGCTTCCGACTGGGCTGCAGGTGGCGTCCTTTCGCAATACGATAATGAAGGACGCCTGTGCCCGGTAGCATATTTCTCATCAAAACACAGCGCTGCTGAATGCAACTATGAGATCTACGATAAAGAGCTTCTTGCTATTATAAAATCGCTGGAGGAGTGGAGACCGGAACTATACGGCGCTCAGGAACCATTCGAAATCATCACCGATCATAAAAACCTCGAATACTTCACGTCAACGAAGATGTTAAACCAACGACAGGCTAGATGGGCTGAATTCTTGTCAGGGTTCAACTTCCGTATTATATATCGTCCTGGTCACAAAGCTGTTCGCCCCGACGCTTTGAGCCGCAGAGCAGAGGACCGCCCAGCGCACACCGATCCTTGCGATGACCGAATCAAAAACCGCTTACAAACGATCCTCCCAGAAAGAGTATTCGATACCGCTGCATTCAAAGATATCATAAAACAGGCAAATAGTGATTTAGACCTGACTGTAGCCCCGATGGGCATGATCATCCCCGACACTGATAAACCAATCGACGACCTCATCGACAAAGCATACGAATCTTCCGAACTGGTTGCCACCATGCGCACAACTCTTCGAAATCCCTCTGCCCGCCATTGGCCACTAAATATTCGAAAGAACCTTCGAATAGCCTTGCAGGACTGTAGACTGGTAAATGATAAGATCTTTTATCGCAACCGCCTCTTCGTTCCCCCCTCTGCCGAGCTTCGCACACAAATCATATACCGAACGCACTCAACCGGCCCGGCCGGGCATCCTGGCCGTGTCAAAACCATCGACCTTGTCTCCCGTACATACTGGTGGCCGAATATGTCAAGAGAAATCGAGGCATTCGTGCAAGCCTGTCAACTCTGTTTCCGGACGAAAGCTTCCCGTCTCGCTGCACCCGGGTTCCTCGAGCCCCTACCAGTACCGTTCCGCCCCTGGTCCGATATCTCCATCGACTACATTACACCGCTACCAATCAGTGAACGTCACGGAAAGAAATACCAACATATCATCACAGTCGTCTGCCGCCTTACCAAGATGCGACATTTTATACCGGTCGTAGGGTTGTCCGCAGAGGAGCTCGCGGACCGATTTGTTGAAAAAGTCTATTGTCTACACGGTGCGCCTGATAATATCGTATCCGACAGAGGCTCGCAGTTCGTCTCCGAGTTTTGGAAACACCTCTCCGAACGCTTGTCGATCACTCTGAAACGATCTTCCTCATTTCACCCCGAATCCGATGGTCAAACAGAAAGAATGAATGCTATGGTCGAGCAATACCTTCGTGCCTTTATGAACTTTCATCAAGATGATTGGCCTGATTGGCTCCCACTTGCAGAATTCGCGTTAAACAACACTATATCAGAAACCACCGGTATATCCCCATTCTTCGCGAATTACGGTTTTCACCCACGCCTAGGCGTTGAGCCGTCCACACCTGTCCCACCGAACCTATCGTATCAAAGGAAGCGGGAGTTTCTTAAAGCCAATGAGATCGCAAATAGATTTGATCTCATTTTAACTAAATTAAAAGCGCTTGCAGCCCAATCGATTCAGAAATACGAGGATTACGCCAACAAAACCCGCACCGATGCTCCTCTCTACAAGGAAGGTGACAAAGTATGGGTGAGTACAAAGAATATGAAAACCAATCGCCCAATGAAAAAGGGTGACGACAAATGGGATGGCCCCTACAAGGTTCTCAAGGTTTACAAACGAGCTTGCCTGCTCCAACTCCCAGCAAACTTCAAGATCTTCCCAGTATTCCACAACTCACTTCTCCGACCACTCCACCGCTCACCGGGATTACCAGGCCAAGACATCATCAACGCCACTGAATCACGTAGAAATCAAGGCCGAGTTCTCGAGAGAGATGACAAAACATACGAAGAAACTGAACGATGGGAATTCGAGGAAATCCTCAATTGCCACAACGAAGACGGTTTTCACTATCGGATCAAATGGAAGCACCACCCACCATCATGGCAACCAGCCGAGGACCTCCGAGGCCAGGAGGGAATGATCATTGCATTTCACCTAGCGAATCCGGACAAGCCAGACCCGCCTGCATGGGTTGGGTTCAAAAAGCCTGCCACCTCAGACGCTACTACACCAAGAGTAACTCCTAAACGGAGACCGGGCAGACCAAAGAAGATCCGCCAGTTAACTACTGCCTTAAAAACAGTTCGCTTTAATCCTATAGTAGAAATTAGGGTTTTCTAGTGTTATTTCAGGATATTTTGGGTTCTTATTTGATCAATTTCACTGTCCATTTAATCTAAACATAATGGTAAGCTGCCTTGTTGGACCAATGCCCTACAACTTTGCCGAAAAATGGCAAAGTTAGCCTGTACCTTAGCTTGCTTGGGACAAGCAAGCCCTAAGGGGGAGGTACTGTCACGGCGCCAACTACGTTGCCTCCGTGCCTCAGGCACGGGCCACTAGCGTGCCCTGCTTCCTATAAGAGGGCTTCATCCTTCCATAGCTCTTA
>PQXL01000627.1:0-17920 GCA_004916875.1 Botrytis galanthina
AGGATTATATTATTCGATTCTTTGAATTCTAATTAATAATAATATCTCTTTTTATTTTATTTTATCGAATTCTTTAAGGTTGTGTATTGAATTGAATAATTTTATAGTACTATAGTTATACCACTAAATTCTAAATACGTTTTTAGCTCAGGCAAAAATCTATTTTTGGTGTATTGTCCAAATGGTCGTTATAGGCCTCGGTATATACGCTAAATCGGTCTTAACGAATTAGTAAAATCGATTATGTCTTCGACTTCAACTCAATTGAATACTTATTAGGGGCTCACAAACAGTACCTACTCGGCAATGCTTCTTCAAAAACACCACCGAGTAGGCTCCTGAATGACAGATTAAATACTCGCCTACTCATAAGCTCTGTCTTGTAGATCGGAAGCATTTACTTTTCCTGAAAAATACGTGTAGAGTTCTCTGCCGACGTTCTGTTTACTGGACGGACAAGCAAGTACTTAAATCGCGCTTCTGTTGGTCCGATTTCAAGTAGTGGGGTTTGTGTTACAATTGATAAACAGATCTTCATGTTTATGCAGTGTGACGATGGGTGGATTAGCATCTGGTAATCGTGGCAGGATATCTGCACGTGACCATACCGGAGAAGAGGAAAGAATGGTGGTGTGGGATGGAATGGAATGAGATAGTGTGGGTCCAATCAAAAGTGTCTTGTTAGTTGTAGTCATTGGAGACGGAAAACTCGAAGTACAAGGTCAAGCATGAGAATTCCAGATTTAAATAGATAATTAGATTTCTAATAAGAATATGTAAAATACGACCACCCGCATTAAAAGAATGATTTCACCACCGGAACAAATGATCTTCTTTCCAACTAGACATCAGCGCTTCCTATCATGCTCACCATGCCATTCATTTCCATCATCTCGCGCTACATGACCACTTTGCAAGTCGACTGCATCCCAACCCCTCTGCACCATTCTCTGAGCGAAAGAGTTCCTATCCAATCCTCCTCCAAGAGATGTTGAGATTTCATTGTTAGATATAGCCTGAGATTGGAATGGTCGTGAATAATGCGATTCATATCCAGAGAGGTGCGTTGGCTTTTGATTACTAGGCTCTGAATCTAGACATCATTAGTTTATTGAAAGCAGCACAGACAGCAGGAGACACGTACCATTATTCAAACCTAATTTCGATACATTCATAAGGCCCAGATTCCGATAGTCTCTCAAGCTGGCAGACCAGGTCTCATTTACTCCTTCTTCACTGGTGTTCGATGTAGATGGCGCCATTCCTTTGAAAGGATAGCTAGAGAGAGAAATGCGGGGAATTTCTTTCGATGTCTTTTTCCATGGTAGTCGAGTAGATAAGGAAGCTATAATTGGTTTGCTGTTGTTCTTGTTGGCTCGCTTCTGACGACGACGTAGAAGCCAAGATACGAGCGCGAAGACCAAGATAAAGGCGACTCCACCACTAGCGCCCCAGGCGATGAGTCTCGTATCGGTTGTAGTGCCGGAAGGGAGGGCAGTGCTAGTTGTTGGAGATAGGGATGTGGAGCTGGCTGCGTAGAGAGGGGAGGTTATGGAAGAGGAGTCAGGAGATTGTGGAACGGAGGTTGATGCGGTTGTGAATAAAGATAGTGAATCAGAGAAGTAAGTAGTGCCTGATGAGATATAAGGTAACGTGTACACCGATATTCGGACAGCTGTGAATGTCGATATCGACGTTACAGTCACAATACTGGGAACAGCCGCCATAAATGTGCTTTTATTGTTGGCGGCATTGCAGTTGGTCAATGTTGTACTTGGTGGCACAATTCCGGTGGAAATTGGGATACTGGACGTGGTAAAATAAAGAATTGAGGAAGTTGTAGGCTCAGCTCCAGAGTTTGGATAGTTCGACGATGACTGGGTCGAGTACCCTGTACTGTTCCAAGGTGTAGTCCTTGAAGATTTTGGATCTGCTGATGATAGAAATTGATCATTTGTAGATGCTCCAGGTGGGATCGTCATAGAAATTATAGGGAGTGGAAAAGTTGCCGTTGGAAGGATGCTCGTCTGAAACGTGGTACTCTGTGAGCCAGGAGAGCTCAAAGTATTAGTTACCGACTTAAATGCCGCAGGATATAGATGAGCTTGAGGGCAATTGGTAGCGTTTCTCGAGCATGGATCGATATCACAACACCCTTGAAATGAAGGGTTTTGGCTTGAACATATCCACCAACTTCCAGAAGAACAATACACGTTCGGCCAATAGGAGCCAAGATTCATTGATCCCTCGTCTCCAGCTTCTCCGTGTCCGAGCCCAGCTGCTCGAAGGTCGCTTGCTGGGCACCCTTTGTTGTTGCAGGGGTTGCTTGTGCAGCATCCGAAAAAGGTTGGTGTTTGAGCTGTGCAGGTAAACCTGTAATTCAATCATTCAGTATTGTTATATAAGATGATAGATGAGCACCCCACCACTATCAAAACATTTGGTTAGTCATGGTCTTTAAGATAATTGAATGAAATGCACGGGACGAGTACCCTGGAGAGATTAGAGCAGGGTGGGTTAAAAGCAAAGAAATTATTATACTCACAAGACCTCCTAGAGGACAAGTACCCAAAGTATTGTTTGTCATACTGACTGAGTGTAAATGGACGTCGAGTAGGATGGGCTATCCTGATGAACTATATGGTATTTGGAGTTTTAAGATAGATTAAGGAAGTGCTAGGAAATATTTGAACTGAAGAGTACTAGGGTTCCAGTAAACCTTTTGTAAAAAAAAGTTGAGAAAGAAATGGAAATTGAACTGATCAGGAATTCGTTGCTAAATCTGTGAATCAACAAAAGAATTATCACGAGAGACCGATTCACCTCTCTAGAATAGAAATTCGTGTGGATATTGAGCAGTATTCTTTGAACACCCAATTATTCATTATAGTAAGTACTACGTGAATAACGATGACGGTAAAATTCTTGAGGCAGATCTGAAGAAATATACGTGAAAATGAAAAAGCACCCCACTTCTCAATATCACTCCAATGTGGTCCTTTATATCTCAATTTCTGGAAGACCCCGACTTCAAAATTTCCGGTAATGATGCTCGAAAAGGATCCTCGGATGTATCCGGCAGTTCTGCTGTCCCTGGTCGAGAAAAAAATGATCTTTGTTGAAGAGGTGGGGATTCGACTTCATGTAAAATGGAAGAGTCAATCTCATGGTAATTAGAAAAGTCTGGAGATTGAGGCACCGATTGATATGGTGGAGCAGGACTAAGAGGTGGAGATGATGGTATCTCTGATACTGGGCGATAATCTGCCAAATCATTAATGTGACATTCTGCTGTTCTTGGAGCAGTTGTAATTACCTTTCTGCGACGCTTTAACGTCTGGAGGGCTACCTTCATATACGAAAGGTGATGAAGCTACTTTAACCACGGACATGTCATGAGGCGGCGGTTGATAATATGGCTCGACTGCACCTGCCAATGGAGATCTTTTTTTCCGTCGTTGGACACAAAAGATAATTAACAGAACAAGTAGAATAACGAGCACTCCACCTAAAGCGCTCCCTACGATTGCAGTAATCGGTAATTTTGAGTTTGAACTGTGCCCGTTTGAACTTACTGTCGCACTCGCTGTAGCCGATTCTTGAGATGACGGAGTTTGAGTTGAAGTAGTGTCAGCAGCAGAATTGGTTGCAGGGGATGAGGTAGTTGAAATCAAAGAAATTGAATGAGACGCAGAGATTGAAGATAGTGCCGCAGATGAAGAAGTTGAGGACGATAAGGTCAGGATTGTCGAAATAGACAATAATGAAGTGCGGAAAGATGAAGACTTAAAGGAAATAACAGAGGCAAATGTAGCTGGAACGCTGTTGAATGCTGCAGCGTATAGCCTCGATGATGGACAACCATTCTCATGACATGGATCAAATTTCTCAATCGAATCAGGCTCATGGCTATCATCACAGCAACCTTGAAATGAAGGAGTCTGTCTGGAGCAAGTATACCAGACACCTCCGTTGGGGCAACCCGCATTTGGCCAGTACGATCCATCGTTGCTAGAAGCATCCGGACCACCCGCTGTTCCCATTCCTGCAGCTAAGAGGTCTTCTTCAGGGCAACCAATTCCATTACATGGATCACTTGCGCAACACCCGAAGAATGTCGGCGACTGGTCTAGACATATCCACCTAAAAGAAATTAAATCTATCAGCGAGATTTTGGGCCTGGTTACAAGACGAAGCTTACCAATTCCCGCCAAGGGGGCATGATCCCATAGGAGTTGTAGACATATTTCTTTGCTTAGTTGATGAAATTATGATCAGGAAAAATTTGGCGGAAATTTCTCATTAGATAAGTGCTAAGCCGAAGAGTCGATTAAAGTTCCACATATCAGGTATGATGGAGAGGATTTGAATACAGGTAGTTTAGAGAGAAATGTCTAGGGAGCCTTGCATCTCAAGTCCGATGTAGAGAGTATCAGGATAAGAGTCGCTTGCATCAAAACGAACAGTGACGGGACCAGGACGTTGGCCTAGCATTCATTTGTGAAGAGAATATTCCATCTGTGGGTAGTACGCAGAACTCTATGTGTGAGTAAATGTGGTGTGTTGTACAACAAACGGCAACTTCAACTGCCATTACCCGTTACGATGTTTGCATCTTACATTTACTGACAAAACTCGCCACATGAAGTCCTAGAGAAGAAACCTGCAGACAATACAGCGAGCTCATTGATCTCAGACGAATGAAATGCGTCTTAATTCATCGTTGATTAAACAGTGATAGCGGAGATGATGTCACAGATTCATGATGGATGGTTTGTATTATTCCGCAAACATACAGGCGTTGAGCAGAAATAACAATCTCTTATTACCCCAAAAAGTTGACAGCTTGATTGATATCATCATAATGCGAGGTCGACATGTATACACTGGCACTTCACAAAACTCCTTGACTAATGATGACCAGGAGACTGCAGCCAATTTCTGCGGCTCAATTTCTGTGGTCGATCTTTCATGCAAGGCCTAACGGATTGATACTTCAATTCCTGCTTGAGCTCCTGCTTCGAGCTTTCCCGGTCAAATACGGGAATTGAGTCTGCCTTGCACTGCAAGCTAATACTCTGACCGGTTCATTTGAAGTGGGGTGATTTTGTCGGCAAGCCCGATTGACACAGCCTGACAATAACAACTAGCCTGATCGGACTTGATTTGGACTGTAACATAAACGCAACATGAACATGAGGGGTGCGATTGAACTTGGATCCAATGATTGCTCGCAAATTCTGGCTGATGTCGATCCTCTCTTCGAACTGCAAACTGCGGATACAAATTTACCTGCGGAAGACAACCTCCAGTCTCCTGCACCGCCTTTCCTTCTCTCAGCCTTTCGCTCTCCCACAGACAGAACGTAACGCGAAGAAAGAGTAGGTATATTGACTCTGTTGGGCGATTTTATCAATAAGTTGAGACAAAGGCTGCAAAATCATTAACAGTGCATCATCAATGCAGCTAAAAGTTGAGCGCAGATTTTCTGAGAGGCTCCATGTTGTACTACATGGAGAAAGTGACAGCAATGGAATCGATTTTGTAAGACTTACACGTGACGTTGAACAAACTAGTACTAACTTGGTTTTAGCGCAAATTACCACAGTCCACGAAACGTGACACTCTTGTATTACAATCAAGTGATTTCAGATATCTGCTCGAGGAGTCACCAAAATGAAGTTCTAGGAATTCTGGGAAAATAGACCACTGAATTAATTCATGAATAATGGATACAGAAGCGAAAGATTTTCCTTCCTCATTCTACAGTTCACCACAAGCAACATTGTATCGTGCATGACCCGCTTCGTGACGGGTCAAACACATCTTTTCAGGCGACAATTTAGGTCCTTGTTCAAAGCACTCTAATAGTCACCAACAATTAGCCAGTCAGGATCAATTAACTTAAATTTGACTTAGTTCTTTGTAAGTATGAGGCTCCGGCGGACAATGGAGGCTCCGCGGAGGCGGGCGCGGGCGCGGTTTTATCACGTGTGCGGATATAACAAATGTATATATCCTTCTCTATAGAACTTGACTGCAGTTTCCTACAGTATTCAATTCTATCTCTAATTCCCATTCTCCGAGTTCTCTAATTCCTATTATTGCAATCATTCTGCGAAACGTATTTTTCTCGATCCATTATCACGTGCCATCAACGACGGCCACTCCCATTGAACAAGTCTCCATCATGGGCGTCTCAGAGCTTATCGATTCTATCAATCTTGCTACTAGTAAATCTAGTGAGTTTAATGATGAAGATCGAGGGAAGCTCCTTAATGCGTGTGGAAAACTCCAATCAAGTCTAGAGGGTCCTCGGGATAAATTGATGAGGATGATATTCTCGGTGAGTATCAATTCTGTTCACACATCCAAATGGTTTCTGACGAATTTCTAGTCACTTCAGCCAGTAGCACTTAGCCTCGCAGTGGATATGGAAATTTTCGATACAGCAGCTGCTTTGTCGGCGGCTGGGAAAGAAATTCGAGCCGAAGATCTTGCTTTGCCAAAAGATGCCGATACGCTGCTTGTTGGTAAGTCTCAACTTGAAGAAATTAAGAATTGTAAGGATCTGACTATCCATTAAGTCAGGGTCATGAGACTGTTGGTAGGAATGGGCTACTTCACTGAAATAGCCAGAGAAACCTACAAATCCACGCCACTATCAAGCGCTCTGGTCACATCATCTCCATATGGCCAAGCAGTGATTCATTTGTATGTCACACCTAGTTTGAAGTTTTTCTACCATATCTAACAATCTCTAGCACAACTCAAAATCAAGTTGTAGCTGCTCTCCCAACATACTTCTCCAGAAAAGGCTATCAGAGCCCCAACGATGCATATGATGGTCCATTCCAGTTTGCTCGACAAACAGACCTCCATTGCTTTGATTGGATGGCTACTAAACCACGTATTCAACATGCTTTCAATACCGTGATGACCATTCCCCGCACTGTTGGTCGTACAGCATGGTATGAGTATTTTCCTGTTGCGGAAAAGCTCAAGGTAGAATCACCTACAGATCCACTGATAGTTGATATTGGAGGAGGTATTGGACACGATTTAATTCGTTTTAAAGAAGCACACCCAAAAATTCAAGGGAAACTTATTGTAGAAGATATCCCGATAGTGGTTTCTGGCATCGCATCAGGCTCTCTTCCTGACGGCATTGAAGCGCAACCATATGACTTCTTCAAACCACAGCCTATCCACAATGCAAAAGCTTATTTTCTCGCCAACGTCTTGCACGATTGGCCTGACAAGCAAGCTTCTGTTATCCTCGAGAAAATTAAGGATGCGATGGGTAAAGACAGTATTCTATTGATCAATGAAAATTTGATGCAAGAAGAAAATGCATCATTCGAGAGTGCCTGTACAGATTGGATGATGATGGGGGGGTTTTCAGCATTAGAAAGGACAGAGAGGCAATTCAAAGAGCTGATTGAGAGTGTGGGGTTGGTTTTGGTAAAGGTTTGGAGGGCCCCAGGTGTAGAAAGTGGACCTTGGGAGGGAAGAAGACTATTGGAAGTGACCAAGAATGATTGAATGACTGGTAATCTAGTAAGATCTTACTATTTGTTCATTAGATACCTAAGCTATCAAATTTCGTGTTTATCATGTCAGACACAAGATAACGCAACTCGATGTAACGGTAAATATTATTAGGTGATCATAGATCGGAATCGAGATTACCGAATACCTATCCTTGGTAGTGGGCCATAGTTCGTGAAGATAGCTGATAATATCGATCGATCAAGAAATTGACAGGATCTAATCCATTAACGGTATCATCTGAAGAAGAACAGGTGGGGTTCAATGTAACCAATCCAGGGGGTGACCTAAGCGAGATCTCTCAGATGACACTTCTTCGGGTAAATCGGGGGTTTTCTATCATTTCTCACTCAATAAGTCACCATCCCCTCCAGCTTCCACGGGTTACTGCACCCTCATCTCAGTATACCAGCTCTAAGGTATTTTGTTGAAACTTCTGTTGAAGATTTTGTTGATATTGTTGGGAAGTAATTAATTCGTGTCGTAGGGCTACATACAAGGTTGAATCTACGTCATCTGATGAATCTCGATCCGATAACCTAAATTAAGAGCTGGGAACAACTCAGCCTTGTACCAGAATACATCATGCTCGTACATGGAACAGATGGGCCAGATCTTGGTGAGTTATGGAAACTCTTGAAAATTTGTCAAATGGTTTACGAACTTCCTGCAGAACGGATTCGATATAACGGCAACGACTTGATGTTTGCTCGTTGGTACAGCTATACTGCTTAAGCCGAATCAAAGAGACAGAGGACGAAATTTTTACAATGAAGGAGAATGTTTTTTTGTATCACCAAGTCGTGCAGTTGCACCTGTACCACCTTCGCACTAGGTACTATTCGAGCTTTGGTAAAGAGACATATAATTATGGGGGTCAACCGCTAATACAGATAGGCTATCAAAAAGAAAAATATATATCTTGAGTCGCAAAAAGAAAGAATCAGTCGACTCCCGAATAAAATTCTCGAACACCCCTCCAACCAAGATGTCTCCTCATCTTCCTCCACTTTGCAAATCTATTTTGGAATGAAATTTTTTTCTTGATGCAAAAGCACAACCTGAGATACATCTATCGGGAAGGAAACAACAGTCGAGAATGGCGCCTTATACATAACTTCTCGATGCGAGGCATTCCGTTTCCATGAACTTTTATCCCGGGCATCATTGCTCGTACGAAAAGCGAAGAAATCCGGCAATATACCACACGCAATGAGGCCTGAGCAAAAGAAGTCGACATGACTCATGGTCAAAAACGATGGAATGCCCCTGTCGCATAGCAGCCATGTCCCCTCGAGATAAATCTTTTTCCTCGGAGTGTCTGGTTTTCATTCGAGACGACGATTGTTGTCTCGAGTATTTCGAATCTATCCATACTATGCAAAAGACACAATTCTTTGCTATCGAAAGAAAAATTCCGACTGATACGAAAAAAATTGCAATTTGCGCATGGCTACGAACAGGCGAACTCCTTTCTCTTTCTGGGTCCTCCAAATATCCGATCCAGCTATCCTGATGTGCAAGCACGTTTTCGTATAACAAAGCCATCATTTGGTATGCGAGGTAGATGAATTGAGGCATATGCTCAGGCAAATGAGGGAGTCGATGTCTTTAAAAGACCCAGGATTGAATAGATACCGTGGCTCCCCATTCTAGGAGGCATCTCGTATTCTGACGCTAATGGAAACATATAAAGACTCGCAGATGGATGTTAAGAGGCTAAAAAGAAATTTTGCTTTTCGCGCAATGGGGTTTTATGCAGTGCAATCCGAGCTTGTCACTGTTTTTTGTGGGTTTTCGAGTCGCTTCAGGAACGATACACGTTTGGCAGACGCTGCTGATTTGTTTGACCTGACCAATGATGTTTTCATTCCCCGATACGATACCAGCTTTTAGTATTGCTTGTTCTGAGTACGTAAGAGGAGTGGGACGGTATAGTATGGCCATCAAAGAAGACAACATTCAGGATCGAGAATTTTGGACTGGTGTAGCTCGTCATCGGTATTCACAGGCTTCCGACAAAGCATATCCGATTGGTCGGCTTTATCATCACTTCGCGATTGTTGCACGAGCAGTCGCCATCCATTAACTCTGTGTGTCTGTTAGATAATAACAAGAGTGAGGCATGCCTTACACTTACATTTCATCAATAAAGAGTTTTCAGGTGCTGATATATCTTGATCTAGAGTTCATGGTTATATCCTTCCATCCGATCGGTAGGCTAATGTACAGTTAGCCGTCCGCAGATATCTGATGAGAGGGAAGCCTACTGTTGTCTCATCATGTCTATTCTCATATACCCATCTTCCCAGCTGGTATTGAGTCGTCACCGGAAGTTCATCGAGTGTGGTGGTAGTAGGGTGATCATAAACTGCCATGGATGTGGATTCATAGGTACTCTGGTCAGGGGTCGCCGCAGTCGAAGCATTGTATGATGATGGTGTAGAAAGTGGAAAGTTCTGAGTGGTAGTGACAGGAGCTTGCCATGACCGTTGTGGTAAAGTGTACCCGGTGGATCGGGTGACGGAGTGAGTTAGAATAGGGACATGAGCACCTATATGATTGAATACGACAAGATCGTTATGAAAGTCACTCGCAGACAGCGGACCGTCGACTGACCCTTGGTCATCGTTGCTGCCCAGATGCACGGTGAGTTCATGGGGGGTTCTTTCACTTTCAGACCTGGAGAGTGTCAGTGATACTTCATATATGAACTCGAATTCAAGTAGCACTTCTTTGTCCTCTGCTTCGGCTTGCTAGCAGTTTGTCCTTGGTCGTTTGAATGCTTGGCCATGATGGATGTTTGTTGTGAGGGTTGATTATAGTTGAGTGTGTATAGTGGTAGTAATCGTTTGCTAAAGATTTTTGATGCTAAAATGCAGGAAAGTGTTGAACGTGTATGTGGGATATGTGCTAATAGTAACCAGATATGTACGGGAGCAAAGATGAAATATAATAAAATTGGGGTAAAAATTTATCAAGATTCTGAGGAAGCAGATCACGAAGCATGTAGTACTGAAAGTAATGAGGATAGAAATATAAATGACTGCTCGGCTCTGAGAAAGCAAAGAAGATTGTGTTGTGACCGAGAGTGATATGTGAAGGGGGGAGAGTGATATATATCCAGCATTTTAGAGTTTAGGCATTTGCAGCAAACCATTCGCGGGCGAACCATTTGCAACCCATGTTGTTCGGTATGAAGCGCAACCATTGTCAATGTTTGGTAGATTCTCTTGTCATGCCACCTTAAACCTCGAATATCTGAGGGACTAAAACGCAACCCACAGCAACCAACCAGGTGAATATAACCCATAGCTAGGTACCCGGGTATTTCTCTCACTAGTTTCAAATACCACAGTAGAAGAGTGGCAGTGCGTAGAGAAATGCTTATCACTTCTACACCGCAATTACATAGCCAATAATGATAAGTAATGGGAGTTTCGTAACGGCACCTACCTGGCTGACCACCGGAACCTAGATTGGTCCTTCAAACCAACTACCATTCCTCTCCTCACGATTGTATTTCCCAGTATTTCCTCGATTTGGCCCAAGTCCAAGCAATACATTACCATCACATTTACCAGATTAATTGAGAACATAGCGATATAATAGATCGCGCTATTTGTATGATTGCAAGTTTGAGAAAATGTCAAAGAATGTATGTAAAATACGGATTTGGATTGTTTTGCCTCAAGCCTGCTTCGATGATCACGCAACTAACTATCAAGCTTTTTTTTTCAGTACATGTGTAGCAACATACGGCTCATTCTCTCCTCGAATTACAAACCTGTAGATCTTCAATTTCTTGGTATTGATGAATTTTCAGTCTCTCACTAGCTTTCAATTATCACATCAATCATCAATCTTCCCGAGTCCCTGTCTATCCGATGTTCAATTTTTTCCCCCGGGGTGCATGAATGGGAAATTATGTTATTTTCACAAGCATGTAGTATCGATGGAGTGAAATAGACGGATAATCTTGGTCATTGGATGCGTTGTCAATTTCAGCCTCCCTCTCTAGAAATAAATTAATTTCGTTTCGTAAACAAGTGCTAACAGCCGCAAATATTCACAAGATATGCATTTAGTTTGGAGTTAATCCTACCTGAAGGTCCAGGACGGTGGTACAAATGCTTAGATCCTCCATGATTGCAAGTGATGAGTCTCCCTTGAGCTGCATCGCTGCACTGCGCCCTGTTTATCAGATGCTTGATCCTGTCAATCTGACCCAAAGCGAACAAAGAGAATAAAATCAAAGAGATGGGAAAATTGTGCTGAATTTCATATCATCCCAGTATTATATTTTGACAAACGCTGGCAAGCTTATTGTTCAACGCATCATTAATGATTAGCACCCCACCAAAACTCCAATCTCGAAGTCTTCTAACATTCTCGTTCCTGACTTTCCCTGATAGAGTGTAGAGGGCAAGTGCTGACTGGCCGAGAGAAATTTGGATAAATGCGTCAAGTATGTTTCTCTTAGATTCAAATGAATCACATAACAAGTACCGGTACCTTGCTTTGGCTCACATCATCATTTGAATTTTGTGTGAATTGTCCAGTTACTACGCGTGGTTCATCCCGTTAGTATAGTGATACGACGTATCTAACGCTCCATCAACATAAGCGACAGGTCTGCCACAGACATGAGCTGGTGAAAGATTCAACCACAATAAAATTCCCCACTTTCGTTAATGTAAGATTATGTTTGCAAAACAGGAAATCGATTATCCAGCCAGGTTCCGCCAATTATCACACACGAATTGGGCAAAGATAATGTATGCGCTGGCTCCAATGTGCAAGTCTGAAAACATAAGCAGTTACATAGGCGAATACTAGTAAAAGTAACTGAGTTGGGAGAGTTGCCTATGCTCTTTAGATCGTGAGAGTCACCCAAGTATTGTTCATACCCCAATCCACGGTGCGGTATCGCTGCTGTGACTGGAGGAGAACCAAGGATCCGTGCAATTCTCGATCTGATGGAATCTCATTCTAATGGGCCTTTTCTACATGGTTCCAAAAAGTCGGTTTCTGGTTTCGGAATGGCAAATTTTGCGCTTTGGACATTATATGCAGGCTCACAGGAAGTGTGCTAATACTTGCACAACATACTCTGGGAACAATTTATCTTGTTTTCTTTCTTTAGGGTAATTCTACCAAGGCACAACAATACGTGACTGAGATCTAATCAAAGCGAAATTGTACATGGACGAGAAATATTATAGAAAAGTGAGCACGATACTATGGTGATCACGAATTTGGCGGTGCCTTGCCTGTTGATATCGGAGTTCAATCATCCCTATCCGTACTTTTTGCTCGTAATGGATTTGTAGGAACGTCAGAAGAAAAAAAATTCAGACCAAAGTGCCCAGGGCTTAATTACATTTCAAAGCCCTGCCAAGCAACTATTGTCGCCCTGAGCTAGGTCGGGGCTTTGCGGGTCGCTGTCCTGGTAGTTTTCCAGGAATTCATAATGTATCGTTCCGGTTGGTTTCCTAAAGTCTGACAGGTACGCTTCGTTACTTGTTTCTAGGCAACCCACAAATTTTTACACGATGAAAGCAATGCTAAGGATTAATTTACCAAGTAGGGAAGCAGATACGTTGTTGCTCTGAATGCAGACGCCCTGTTGAGCAAATATTCACGTCTATTTGGGTATGATTGACGCCCGGAGGTTTGTTCTGTGATACAATCGGCTCGGGCAGAGGAAAGAATACAACAAAAGAATACAACGAAAGAATGTAGCCAAACATCCATCGAGTCCAAAGCGTTATCTGATGTGTGCTACATGATAGTATCAGATTCAGATGCAGTCAGGTACAGAAACATTCATGTTGCGCATCAAACAAGAACTGATATAAGTGGGAATATATTCTTCCAAAAATCCCAATCAACACCAACAATCGGCGGATAGCATGACCACCGCGAGAGTATCACAAGATCGATTGAGATCAGGGTGTATTAACTCTCACTTCGTAGGAGCTGCAATATCCCGACACGTCAAGAGGGGCTGCTAATTTGATGACAACCGGAAGGAACTTTTCATCCCCGCAGCTGTGAGACCATTCAAATCTTTCGGTCGGCGGGCCTTCCGTCTGACGGTACCGTATACGTCGTGTCCAAGATTACCGAGTACTACACTGGCTTGCTGCAGCATGATTGCATGCTTTTGAATTGGAAAATTTTATGTCGACGAAAAAGCTCATGACCCGCTTGGCCAATCCCAACATGTGTCGATCATGCGGTCTGCCGCTGCAACCTCTTTCTTGATGATGTACGATTCCGTCTCGGCATAATCGGCATGGTCGGGACACTCTAAGAATGTGCAGGATCTTTCACGCGACTTCGCGAGGCAATTTTCACCGAACAGGGCGATAACTTCATAGACTTGAACTCGAAAAAAATACTAAATTTCAAAGGGGCCCTTGTTGATATTTTAGTGTCGCGCACGTCTTTGAAGTTGATCATTGCACTTTGGCAGCGACTCGCATTTGCCAACATACGAGGCTCGCATAATCATGTGACGTCAATCTAGCGCCAATAAACATTCGTGTTGGAAATTCTTGAAGAAAGAGCAGACCGACTTTTCCTCCGCCTACACTTTTGATTTCTTGACGTCGAAATTTGTGTTGTAATCGAATTTCTATCTTCATCTCAAAAAGGAGAGATCATTTAAGTTACGGTGTTCTTTTCTTGGCATCAAACTATCTCATAATGATAATCACAACCTCAATTGCGCACCCTGGTGAGCGAATATGTTGACTTCACGTTTGCAATGCTTGTTCCTGTTTGACGTTCCAAGTTGTAGCCTCCACTTCACGATGGGCTTGCACACAGTGTCTCCTATAGGATTCCATAATTTTGCACGAATGTTACTTCAGAGGGGCTTTTTGCCCCAAGATAGGATCACAATTTCACAATCTGCGCGCATAGATACCAGCTTGTTAATTGGTGTTTGAGTTTGTATCAGTAGCAATGCTTTACATAATTCTTCAGGCCTCGCCTCATCTAATCTCAAGTATGAAGATAATCATGAAGAACCAGATGAGGTACAGCATTAGTAAGCTTCGCTGGGGCAGAAATCTCGCAACTGTGACACCTGCTTCAAAAGGAGAATTCAGTTTAGCGCTGCTAGTGGTTGCTTTACAAATGCAGTCCAGCGAGGCAGTGCTTCGATATGTTCCATCTTAGTATACAGAAAACCTATGCTAGACTCTCGCCGACTAGACAAGCTAGCAAGATTTCGTAACCTTGGCATTTCGTTGCACGATGAATATTTCAAGAAAGTCAGTTTGAATTACTCTGATGAGCCTCAGCGGATGCAAATCTGGTGATACAAAGAGTTGTATATGCGTTGAAACGCCAATTTCTTTTCAAGGGCGTTTGCGTAGAGACGACCGAGTCTTCCCGTCCCATTAAACGATGTAGCAGCTACCCAAACGATCTCAAACCGCATTTGTCTCCTGGCAAAAACTCTGCACTCAACCGGTGACTATCGAACACGTTGAACGATTTTAAATTACCTATATCAAGCAGGGGTACCTATATCAAGCAGGGGCCCCGTACCAAGTCCTCGGGTCTGTGGCTGAACAAGAAGACGAGGCTTTGAAGAAGGAATCTCCAACGGGATGGTGACAGAGTAGCGGTAAGAGATCTTGCTTTTTTGTATTGCTCCATGCGTGATCTCACTATTTCCTGCATGTTAAATTACCTGCGCATGTGATTGATTGACATCCCGTGTTTGAAACGATTTGCATGATATGCTCGAAAGAAAAGCTGAATTTAATCAAAAGGCATGATGCCTATCACGCTAATTTGCCACAAACGTATGGTAGTGCTATAAGTAGAGGGAAGGGCGAAATTGGATGACAACTTTTGGGGGGAGAGGGGTACAATTGGGCTTGACCGCCTTCAGAATCTCTATTCACGCGACGCAAGTTGAGATTTTACATATCTTGCAGGGTGATGATTCGAGAAGTTAGCTGTAATTAGTGCGCGTTGTTTTTTTACGGTGATTGGTTAGATAACTGTTACAAGGCAGTCAGCTTATCAAGTCAAGAGCTTCGCCACACTGTAAAAGTCGCTTCGGAGATTATTTTGAGGGGAATGATCTACAATCATTTCATCAGACCAGCAAGTGAACTCAACGCAGAATCGGCAGTTGGCCATAGATTGTTTGATATGATTGATGGTTGTAATCCACCCATCCTTGCCAAGCCTTGTAAGGCATAGCAGCCGGTATATTTTCAACATTAAAACAACGTCGCAAAAGAAAGTTGAAGAAACGGTGAAGATGCAGTATTCTGGATTCGGCGATACACATGCGAATGATTTGCACCTAAAGCATTTCTCTAATCATTGTTGTCTCAGTCAAGACGTATCATTGCAACGTACTCCATCAACCCGTTCCTTGGGTACCTGGGATTGGAAACACTATTGTTGGTGGCTGCTAGGATTGATCTGCATTGTGACGTCTCCTAGAAGGCGAATCTCAATTATCACAGAGTTCAATGCAACGCATCTCCCCTTTATCTCGGATAATCTCACCGCCAGATACAACCTCTATCACTCCACTTGAATTTCATGAAATAGCTTCAGCCTCTTGAGTTTGCCGATATCCGGATGTTTGTATCCAATGATTTATTCATTTTGCTCTTCGGTTGCTGTCATGAAGATGGGGATCATCTAGAACCTGCAGACAAGCTAGTGTCATGTCTCAAAGATATAGGTCAACGATGCTAGAGAAAAGAACTCAAGTGCATGCAGGCAAGCGCCCGGACTTCAATATCGAACTTCGCATCACACTCAGATGCTACTGCGTCAAACTGATGATGCATGTTCACATTGATTCGGAGCTTGTCCTGCATGATGCGAGCCAAGGTACTTTGCATCTCATAATTATTATTTCAATCTATCCACAGATTCTTTCATTATGTTTCTATATTTAAAACATGTACGGTTCAAAGGACTGACAGATACGATAAGCACATGGATCGCATGCAAAGAGAGTCATTCCAAATATTTCCGCAATTTCTCGGTCTTGATTGAATATTTTCGTCACCATCCCTATTTGGAATATACAAGGTAACATAGTCGGCCTCGCCGGGCCCATTCTGGATTCCCCACAGAGATAAGGACGACAACATTCTCAGTTCAATCAGGCCTTCTCACTGTCTTTGGGATACCGTGTTGGTACAGCCTCACTAGACAGCTGCAACAACAACATATGACAACTTAGCTTAGTTGCTGAGGGAAGCTAATGCGCGGGTGATTTGCGCTAGGGAGAGGAAAAGGAGATGAGAGAGATTTTGTTAGTTGATGAGCTCTTCAAATCTTGTTTATGCACCACCCCCAAGTATGGGATTTTCAAATACATCCTCTCAATACAATCCAATATGCCAACTCACATACACGTATTGCAATCACCCATCAACTAGCACATGCGCATGCACATCCGAAAATACCATCTTATCCTCATATTTTCTCCTTCCTTCCTTTCTTCCTACAGTCATATACCAACTCAACCCCAAAAATAATACAAAATACTTCCTCCCAACTATTTCCATCCCTCAAGCATCTATCACACTATACGTACCTACTTTCCTTCCAAGTTTTAAGGTCTCAAACCTCAATTTCATCTCTCATCCATATTTCCCTTTCATATCTCTCGTCTCCCATCCCACAATCTACATCTCCAAATTCACATTGATATCACGGCGATCAATCGAGCAATCTCAAACAATCACAAATACATATCCCATCGCTCTCCTCTCCAGTCTCCAAATTCCGTCCCAAAACAAAAACCACCCAAAAACATTCAAAAAAACACTCAAACTACTTCACACATACACAAAAAGCTCTCCCTCACCCCAAATTTTCCTATCCTTTCCTCACACCCCTTCCTATTCCCTCCGGTTTCATCTCCCCGCACCACACCGCACTCCTAGCCCCCTACAAAATCAACCAAAGAATTCTACGAAATATTACCATTCAACAAATCATTTTCACTCCATCTATTGATCTTCAATATCTAACCTCACCTGCACTACCTACTCTCACAACCTTACTTTTGTACTCCTTCACCTTTTTATTCTTTGACTCTTTTACTCCCTAGGTTACCCTTGACTTATTTAAGCTCTTGTTGTCATGTTGCTTTATTACTTCACTACTTCACTATCATATTGTCTTCCTTTTTGTACTTTCTCCCTCGCTATCTCACTTTCACTCCCACTCCCACCTCTTCCACTCCTCACCACCTACCCAAAGATCCCACCCCTCAATCAATCATTCATTTATTCATCATTTATCCATCCAGCCACAAACAAACAATTACCCCCCTCTCCTCCCCTCTCCTCCCCTCTCCTCCCCA
>PQXL01000628.1:0-17862 GCA_004916875.1 Botrytis galanthina
GCCCACCCACCCCACAGCCCTAAATTATTCATCGCCAACCCACTACCTCTCCACCCTTTACCCACACACTCACTGTTCCATTACCTAAAAATTTGGGTTCTAGCCTTTCCAGTTCTTCGTTTCTTTCTCGAATCGTCTTCTTCCTGATTGCTCACTTGAAAACAAGTGTTTGGAGAGTTGTTAAAATTTGAGCAAAATAGTTTTATTTAGCAAAAGATTTGCCATCCTCGGAAGATGTCGTCAATTGCCCGTTCTAGGAATCGAACCTAGGATCTCATCATTGTCTTGTAACAGATCACGTGATCTGTCACTGGTACTAGTGATGCGCTTTACCGCTAAGCCAAACGGGCGTTTTTGGGGGTTGTTGTTGGAAGTGTCCATGGTTTGTGGGGATATGAAGCTAGTGATGCGAATGCGTTATGGGTTTTACCATCTGAAGTGGGATGCTGTGATGTTGCATGGTTCTAGTGAATGCGTAGATTAGATGGGAAATTTGTCGATTCCTATCGAGATGTGCTGAATTTGATATTTGAAATCAATTTAAGAGATCTTACGTTACTCCTGCGGATTTCTGGACAAGTGTTGATTTCTCCTAGAAGTGATTGCGCGAAGTCGTTAACATCAAGCGCATTCCCATTCCTTTCTGCCCAATCTGCTCTGTATCCGAATGAAAAAATTCTGACGTTCTTGAAATTCGGATCCCGAGGCAGCAATTCTTTTGGCCAGTAATGGTATGCGCCCTCTGATTTCGACCACGTCTTTCTGGATCCGCCCCCCAATCCATGGACAAATATGAGATCTATCAGCGGTTCTGACGATGTATGAAGTCGATTGAGTCCTGAGGGACCCTTTAGATCAACCGCTGTCTCGTGGGATGCTTTAATTGTGTGGCGAAATGACACTCCTTTCAGCGCTTCATCGATATATTCCAGACCATGGCTTTTTGGATGATGCTTCCGGAACTGCCAAAGAGTGGTGAGTGGTGGGTCGAAATGGGCTTGTGCTGGATTGATCACAAACCTGGTCCATTTCGCTTTAATCAACATTACACGTTGAATACTCCTAGTACTTCACATACTAGATCATCCAGCGCAAGGCTAGAACCATCCCTGAAATGATGAGGGCTTCTCAAATGATTCAAATTCACTTGATGTAATTTACGGGTGCCGGGGGGTAAAGAGAGACCAGCGCGCGGAAGTAAGTTAGTGGAGAACGGGGAACAGTGTGTCACGTGTGATGGAGAAGGTTGCAGTGCCAAACTATCTCCCCGCGCTTCCTTCTTTACCCCGTATCTGACGTCTATTAATGCAAATTATTGAATTTCAACATTTATCTTCAGATCCTAGCGCCTTGTGTTCAAAAATGTTGTCTTGCATATTGACTTGAAGGATTACGAATGTACTGCATGGTTCGAATGCACAGCTAGGAATATGATTGGCTGTCAAATTTTCTGTGCCTCCCATGAAGTTGTGTCAAGTTGAACGCATTCTGCATGTAGCCGCCAAACAGGACCACCTTTCCCCTCTATGTCTCGCCACTCAATCCTCAGACGATCAAGGAAAATGAATAGAGGAGAAATTTTGCAAACTTTTCAATTACTACAATCATTCTTGTATTATTATCCCCATAACCAACATGGAACCCAGTTCAGCTCTTGGGAGTGATCTAGATCCAAATATTCTCGCTGGTATGTTCATTCTTGCCTCCTGTATTGTGAATCTTTCAGAGGATGCTGTTCCATTTATCAGCATCTTAAGGAAAACTGTAGATGTACAAATTAAAGCGGTATATCCCGAGGTTCCTGTCGTTGGATCTCAATGGGCCGATGCAAATTGTACAAAATGAACCTAGACAATTCTACCAGAAAGTCCCATTAAGACACAGACAATCAGTTTAATTGCATGAACTGTATTTGCACATTCTGACTATGGGGTCTTATTAGTATAAGATCTGGAAGCTCATTGACTACCTCGATGCTGATGTTTAGACACAATATGATATGAAAAATCAGCTGCCGAGCGATCGCAGCTAACATACCCGTGTAGAGCTTCCCGAGGTGGAAAAATTACTCAAAATATCTGGCTTGGGTGTCTCCGCCTGGGCAACTAAATCTAGGATATCGACGCTACTGAAAGATGGAACAAATCAAGACTACTATCTGAAGGTATTCTTATGAATATTGCAAAATACAATACACTAATACGGAGCTTTAGACAACAGCTGGCGACTTAGGTCGAGCTGCTATCAATGGAGAGTTTGAGTCAATGAAGGCCATACAGAAAGTCGTGCCTGGTTTTATAGCTCCGGCAATTGCCCAAGGATCAATGAAGAACGAACCAGACTGTCACTTCTATCTCGGCCGATATCTACCGATCATAGATGAATTGGTGGAGCCCAGTTCATTCTGTGAGCAAATTGCCAGACTACATAGAAACTCCGTCTCTCCAAACAACAAATTTGGGTTCCACACAGTGACTTTCAATGGTGATCTCCCACAGAAAATTGACTATTCTGATAGTTGGGAATCTTTTTTCGCAGATGGGTTTCGCCATATGTTGGATATCAATACAGAACGCGCAGGACCAAGTGAGGAGCTGGAAGCTCTGCTCCCTACATTTTTTGAGAAGGTCATTCCTCGATTACTTAGACCATTAGAGGGAAGAATCAAGCCAAGTCTAGTTCGTCAGTCTTTCGCTCTCAATTTCACTATTATTCCCCAATTTTCCAGAACCTGACCATTCCAACTTCATATAGACGGAGACATGTGGTATGGAAATGCCGGTGTCAATGCCCTTGAAGACGAAGCTGTAATATTTGATCCTGGATGCTTCTATGCCCATAACGAATGCGAGTACACCTCAACTACAGGCTTATCCACTACAAATAATCTGCTAACCGACACTTTGGTGTAGATGAGCTGGGCAACTGGCGCCCAGAGCGTAATAAGTTCTCGAAAGCATATTTCAATGCCTACCATACCTATATCCCGAAGGCCTCACCGGAAGAGGACTATGAAGATCGCATTATTCTGTACTCTCTGCGCTTTAATCTACATGCTGCAAGTCTCTTCCCGACGATTTTAGGATTTCGAGAGTCGTGAGTACACTTCTTTGGTGTCGCTTTAGCGACTCTTGACAATCAAGCTCTAATAAATGACATAGAATTATACAAGATATGACGTATTTAGTAGAGAAATACCCGGAAGGATTATCACCTGATTTCGAAGCTTGATATAGTTCGACACTTCTATCTGTTTTGGAAAGCTCACAGTCACTGTGTTTGCAACACAATATTAGACAACGGAGATTTGAGATCTCTCTTCTAGCATTAGCTAACATATTACCCGATAACCTTAGGCTCTCACCTCTTATTCATTCCAGTCCCCAAACAGCCGAAGCCGTGTAGTTGATGTGCCAGTACGGTGTCACTTTTGAATGTCCTGAAAAGATACAGGCATCGATCTACTATTGTACCAGATTGACTCAGAGCTTCATGTCGTGTTAACCTCCCATACGCGCTTGGATAGCGAGAGTTTTTTAAACGTATGTGTTGTACGATTTCCAACTCCATACATGTTAGCATGGTGCCAACCATTCTGAACATCGGGCTCTTGTGCTATCTGACTGATTCAATGCCTTCTATATAAAAAAAGTAAATCATGAAATCCTATTCTCTCGATGATATCTTAAAGTGATGAATTTCCCAGGTGGTTTTACGTTAAAAGTCCAAAGAATAGCCCCTATCAAATCTTCCATTGAAAGCGATTTTCAAAGGAGGATCCAACATTTTCGTCACCATGGAGCTGATCATGACGTACCGATACAACTAATCCAGCAAGATCCATCGTGATTAAAATTATGTAAAGTGTTTGATCCTTCAGAGCTTCAGGATATGTCAACTAAACTAATTATTGATTGTAGCTAATTACACTATTCTTAGCTAGTCAATATATTGGTTCCTGCGTGAACAGTTGAGGCTCTGGATGTTCTACCTCGTGTACTTTTATCATTATTGTAGAACAAACAGTGTATGCTATCTCCCCTTCTTCTCTTTTCCTCTTCTTTCTAAACCCCAAAATTGCTTATCATCTCTTAAAACAACCCCTACATCTCTTAAGCTACCAATCCTCGAAAAATGGCATCTCTCCTCCCCTTCGGTTGAGGAGAGGAGGGCATACTGTACACGCTTAGAAAGAAGAAGAAGGGGGATAATTAATCGTCATCATGTGTGGGAAGGAAGTCGAACTGTATTTGGCTCTCAATATCAATGTACGGGTAAATTTAGTTCTCTCCTTGTTAAATGTCATCAAATTTCAGGCTATCTAATCAACATGCGTTATTTCTCACCTTCACTCCGAATTCCCAAACTCCCATGAGCTTGAATTCTAGCCCGAGTTTATGCAACCACTCGCTGACAGCAGAGGACTGTCTCTACTATTTTTCAGCCATGATTCTTTCACTGATCCCAAGGAGCATGATTGTATACCGGCTGATCAAGTTCCTCGTCAAAAATATCAAAACCCAAATGTTTGCTTGGGTCTAAAAATCTCACAGGTCCACTCTCAATGGTTGTCGCCAAATCATCAATTATTGCAAAGTGCTCCTCGCTTAGTGGCGCAATACTGAGATTCTCAGGAAGCCGGCTTTCATTAGACGTCTTTGGTATTACTGGAGTGCCACGCTGGACGGCCCAGGATAGAATGACCTGTGCCGGGGACATATTAGTTTGATCGGCAATCTGAGCAATCTACCATCGTTGATTCTATGTTATTTAAGTAGCACTTTAATTAAAATTCACCTTTGTATCAAAAAGAGGTCCAGGAATGTCAGCATGAGGCGCCACCACTCACTCCAACAGGTTTTCCTCCTAGCAGCTGGTGGGCCATGAGATGGATGTGTTCTTTCTTGCAAAACTCAAGCAGCTCATGCTGGGGAAAGTAACTAGGCATGGAAAATATGAGTACTGGACTGTTGTTAGAAGAAAGGTTTCAAAAATTACCGATGCGCCTCGACTTGGCTAACCGCGGGACAAATTCTCGCAACCTCCAAGATCCGTTTAGTCTTGAGGATGTTGAAATTGGATAAGCCTGAAGTTGTCACTTTTTCTTCTGGTTTGCCAGAAAGGTTTATAACACACCGATGGCTTTCGTTTTACCACTATCCACTAACTTCTCCATTGCTTGCCAAGTTTCTGTGTACTTGCGAGATCGTTCATAATCAATTACTGGCTTGAATTCACTTAACGGTCATCAACTTTCATGGACATACGATAAACTTTGCCTTTCCATTGCCGCTAGGGTGTCGAATCGTACCATTATTCGGGCCTGAAAGTTAGGCATGGGGGACTGAGTATTAATCGTCAGTTCATGGTTCTTAGTCTAGGGGACCTGGTGATTACTGACAATGCATAAGATATCAATCAACTATTGTGATATTAGTAGCTGAATCAAGTACATTCTCGATATGTATCACTTACCATATTCCAAGCCCAGAGCTTTCAAACTCAAATCTAACTCACGCTCGACGTCTTTACGATCATGCCATGATTGAGCTCTTAACAAAATCAGCAGGCATCGCTTTTGTTTGAATTCTCATGGACCTACAGTTTAGTGATGATAAACAACTCATTTCTCGAGATACTGCTTTCTTTAATAGCATCTCCAATAGCATTTTCATTTCATAAGCTGCTGCGCCATCGATATGACGATATCCGGCCTGGATCGCTGCCTCCACGATGTTCTTTACTTTCTCATTTCCATCATTGCCTTGGAAGGTTCCTAGACCAATAGCTGGCAAGGTGCTGCCATTTGCAAAACGGAAAACAGTAATAGAATTTGCCATGATTCTACCAGCAAGAGAAGTATCGTGTTTCAAAGTTGTTAGATGTGGTTGATGTTTGGGCAAGGTTCCATCAGCAGGTAGGTATGCTGAGCAATTAATTGATTGGCCTTGCATGCATTCACAGCACCTGCCCATTGCAGCTATTCACTGCAATTGTATGGTACGACCTCGATGTTTAGTAGACCAGCTTATGCTATGTAGACTTGATAAGTCATGACCGATGACCGGGACTATTTCACAATACAAACATACCACTCTATCTCGAATTTGACGCTTCATTGGACGATTAATCTCAAGCATTTAGACTTCATCCTTCATTCTCCAATTCAACATCAAGCTCCATTGTTCAATCCAATCCTGGACCATGACTTCTTATCTTACAGAACTCTCATGCATGTTCCGTCATATTTTGAGACCCAACTACGTCGTATTGCTATAGTGTATTCAATACATTGACGAATATGTATCTGGATGTTGAGATGTGGATAGTGTACTTCGATCCAATGTGATCACCCTCTGCAAGTAATACATCCACTGGTGATCCCGAGAATATCTTCAGACCACTCACTACGGAATCAGTTCAACCTCATCAAGACCAATGATAAAAACGAATAGTGAAGAATAACAGGAATAGTAGCAAACAGATATCCAGCAGCCAACTTTTGATATCGATATTGAATTCGAAGTCACCATACAACTCCACACCCGCTTAGTAATCTAGCCTAATAATTGGCTACATGACAAGGCGCGATTTTTTTATTTTATCAATTCTAGCCTCGTCTATCGTCCCCCTCCAAAAATAATTTATTTCCCTCGAGAACAACCTTTCTACAATTCCACCACTCAAACCGCAACCTCGATTCCCTACATAATTCCTCAATGTTACGTCAACACCGGTAGCACAATCTCCAGCTTCCAATTCGCACACCCATAACACATCATGTCTTCACGAGCAGCGACCGCGGCGTCAGCGCCTGATGACAAAATCGCAGCCTTGAAAAAAGTCCTTTATGACGAGTGTTTTGAATCTTTCGAAGATAATCCTACCTTTTTCCAAGAAGACTTGTTCGAACTCAAAGTTCTACCTAATGATGATGTGGCTATGCTGTTGGCCGTCACCCAGGGCCTTACAAATGATAAATTGTTCAAGGTGGTTCAGGATTCGCAGAGGGGAATTGGATGGAAATTGCGTACTCAAGAGGAAGCTAAGAAGTAGGAATTCCCTTTGCCTTTCACGCCTGATCTTGCGATCAAGCAAAATCAGAATCGCCAGTTTATGGTGTATGTACAATGCTGATTAGTTCTCGAACAATAGTTATCGCAGTCTTTCCTCGGAACAAGAAATTGTCTACGCTCTCATCGACGAAGCCGGTCAAGAAGGAATATGGACCAAAACCATCAAGGCTCGGTCCAATCTTCACGATGCAGTTTTTCGCACGGCGCTCAAACACCTCGAGACCAAACACTTGATCTCAGAAATGAAATCTGTGGAGGCGCGTAATAGGAAAATGTACATCAAATCTAGTCTGCAACCTTCCGATCGAGCCACTGGTGGAGCATGGTATACAGACAACGAACTAGACGAGGAGTTCATCACACAGATCTCGCATATTTTATTTGATCACATCCACAGGAAATCTTTCTATAAATCTAGTTCGGCGAGTTTGAGGAGGCCAAAGAAGGTTATGGGAAAGAAAATGTCCACGGACGAAGCAAAAGCATTGAGAGACAAAACTTTAGGATCCCGAGTCAAGATCGAAGATGTTACTGAGGACGATGCTATAGATGGGGCTAGAAGACACTATGATGCTCTGTTACCTATGCCGCCCGGCTACCAAGGATACCCAACCCTCAATGAACTCACATCGTTCATTGAGAATTCAGGAGCCACAGCTATGACTTTGACTGCTCAGGACATTCAGCAATTACTGGACATATTGATTTTTGATAATAAGATTGAGAGGGTTCTTGCGGGTCCAGAAGGTGTTTGTTATAGGGCTGTAAGGAAAGGATTTAGGGAGGAACAGGAAGGTGGCCCATTTAGTGCCTTGACGGATGTTCCGTGTGGACACTGTCCGGTTGCCGATCTGTGTGAAGAGGGCGGGCCTGTAGGACCAAGTACTTGCGAATACTTTCAAACATGGTTGAACATTTAGGGCGAAAATGGTTATTTGGGATAGGATTCTATTACATAGCATAGCGACGGCCGGCTTTGGAGTTCAGGAGAGATACCACAAATGGGAAGCATCAAAATTCAGGCCTCTAATCACATAGGTAGATGTCACATTGAGAAAAGAGAATTATTTAGTAAAATCCGTTGCATTACTTTTCGTCATTCATTCCGCCAGATAGCTCATCATAATGAAGATCACCGAACGATGTCGGGCTCGAAAACCACCTGCCACCGGTACACTCGCTAGTAAATGCATTTATAGTTGTCCAGACTTAACAATGGTTGGCTTCTTGTTGTATTGAACCTTTCCACTGCCGGATCCGGTAGCCTCGAGAGCCTTGACAATCTTCAAGGACTCCTCATCGGCGACCTCACCGAAGACGACGTGCTTGCCATCCAACCAGCTGGTAACAACAGTGGTGACGAAGAATTGGGATCCGTTGCTATAAAGTTATTAGCGGATTGAACTATTGTAAAAGCTCGGAAGAGGTTTGTAAACTTACGTGTTTGGTCCAGCGTTGGCCATGGAGAGGAGACCTGGACGGGTGTGCTTTCGCTCGAAGTTCTCATCGGCGAACTTCTCACCGTAGATTGACTTTCCACCGGTACCCTGTAATATTCTTAGCTTCGCGTTTGATAAGACGTTTTAATCGAGTATTTGTAACGTACGTTGCCACGGGTGAAGTCACCTCCTTGAAGCATGAATTGAGGAATGATTCTGTGGAAGGAAGAACCCTCATATCCGAAACCCTTCTCACCAGTGCAGAGAGCACGGAAGTTCTCGGCGGTCTTTGGGACTACATCATCGTAAAGGGTGAACTTGATTCTTCCGGCTTGCTCTGTGTTAAGAAAAGTATATGTCAGCTCCGGAAACCAAGAGGGGAAGTGGAAGGTGGGGCAAAGATGACGACAATTAAAATCAACAAAATCTGGCTTTAGAGCTCAACAAGAGCTCAATTGGCGCAATAACAGATGCGCAGATCGACATTGTGATGAAAAGTGATTGAGGTTATAATGAAGTTGATATAAAATGGATTAAGGAGATGGTGATTGTATCATTTACCTTGGACAGTAGGGGTAGGCTTTCCGGAAGCGTCAAGGACTGGGCCCTCCCAGGTAACATCGAAGAAACTATTAATATGTGAGCTTCAATGAAGTGACATTGATGGAGTTTTGATGTAAGAAACGTACGTTGAAATGGCCATATTTAATTTAGTTGCGTGAAATTGTCTTGAAGAGATAGAGTTGAAAGAGTTGTTGATGAAGGTGTTGCGAAGGAGGGGCAGCGAAGTGCTTTTCAACGCAGAGGCAGTGCGGGGCACGAATAGCATTTTTAGCGAAGTTGCGAGAAGCTCCCTAATTGGTTGGATTAGTTCTCTGGTGGGGCAGGGTAAAAAAAGAGGTGAATTTGAGGCGTGCGTGGGAATGTGTGAGGGAAGTGTAGGCAAGGGAAGGAGAGGTAGTAAGGTAGTGAGGTAGTAGTAGCAGTAGCAGTAGCCGTAGCACGAATGACAGCAATTGGAGCAAGTGAGAGTGAGCGTACCGTACTAATACCAAAGCAAATCAGGAAAACAAGGTGAATTGATCAGGGATATTCTTCGGGTGGTGAGTGGTGAGGTTGTGAATGCAAAGGATTGGTTGGAGTGAATGGAAGGGAAAGAGAAGGAATCGATCGGAAGGAGGGGGAAGAGAAAACAAGTAATGCAGGTGGGGTAGGGTGAGCTCAGCAGAGGTAGGGATGTGAGTTTACTAGTACGTAGTGTGTAGTATCATGTATGTAGTATCATGTATGGACCTACCTCGTAGCTACCTAGTACTCCTCGAGTCGAGAACGAGAACTCTCATAGATCCGATGTATGCGTATAGGTAGATAAATAGAAGTATATAAACAGAGATAGACGATTACAAGACTACTAGGTATCTAGGTATCTATTAGTTATCCAAATAGATGTTCTTCAAATGAGGAATCCCCTTCTGATTTCTTGCTACAACACATCTCTGCTTCTTCACTCTCTATCCCGATCCAACTACAGTAGTACTTTCGAAAGGGTAATCATTGATGTTAATCTTGGTCCCAGTGAAAGTATCGCCAGGTACATATTAATAAATGTCCATCATAACTCAGACAGTCAGACTAAAGGGTCGCCTCTCATAGCCACTTTGCAGACGCATCATATCATCATCCAAGCCCTATTCATCGGCGTTTTGCAGCTGCTGGAAAGATAGAGTCTAGATGATCCGAACTTGCTCGGTCTACCAGTAGTATTTGGGTCAATTTGGAATGTGCCATGGCGGAAAATCCAATCAGGAGACGCCGCGCTTTTGGTTGAGAATGACATGACGCCTTCATCTATTCTTTTCTCGGCTGGAGGGGGGGCAAAAACCGCAGCACATTAGAGGTGGGACGCGGGTTACTTTGCAAACTCAATGACCCCATGCCCCAATCATTCAAAAGCGTGCAATGGAATACGAAAGATGTGCTCGACCTGCAGGTCTCACTCCTGCAAGTTTGCTCGGGGTATCTCAGCAACGTACCTTATTTGATTTGGTGAAGGATGCTTGTTTATATACCGAAGAAAACACGGTCAGATGCAATTGATCGGGGGAGGGGGAGGGGGAGGACACAGAAGATTGGCGAATACTACACCGATTGTACCACGTCGTAGTCTATGGATGATTCCCTCGAGTAGAACGTAACCTCTGAAGATATTTTAAACTTCTTGTTTTTCCCTTGTAGCGAGTTTTCCCCGACTGATGAGATAAGAGCAAGGGTCCTTCACCGCTTCCTTACGTACTTCTGCCATGATTCTTCGGCATCAGTACAATCATTATTACTCTCGTAGAGCCATTAGATAATCAGGTCTTGACATAGGGATGGTGCCGAAGTGCTGAGAATATCAAGAGAATAATAGAGATGGCTGCTATCTAAACTGCCCATCACACAGCCAAAGATGATTCATCAAATTTCTGCGAAAGGATCTCGACGTCAACTTGAAGCATAAGTCACGTGACCAATCCATCCTCTCCAAGGTTAGTGTCAACTTAGCTTACGATCGGCCGCCGTTCTAGGACACATGGGACTTCTGCATCTCCATACAGTATCCAGATAATTTCCCCCCACGTCTATAACTCCATATCATCAATTAATTCTATTAATTCTATTAAACAACTCCAGCCATGGATCTTGCCAGTTTGAAGGAGGCCGCGTCCAATTTGACGTTGTACGATTTGAAGGCGGGTGTGCGAAAAGTACAAAATGGTAAGGGCTCAGTGTAGACAGCTGGCTGAGTCGACCATCCACTAACAATCATGTAGCTGTGATGAATTATACGGAGATGGAGGCCAAAGTGAGAGAGGCTACTAACAATGAGCCCTGGGGTGCAAGTTCTTCATGTTAGTCGCAAGATCCGTTCATCTCGAATGCCGAAACTGTCAATCCTAATATCGTATTACAGTAATGCAGGAGATCGCCAATGGCACATATAACTAGTGAGTCAATTCGATCAGAAGTCAACTTCGCACGCTAATCCAGCTGCAGCCAACTACTCAATGAGATTATGCCTATGATTTACAAGAGATTTACAGAGAAAGCTGCCGAGGAATGGAGACAAATATACAAAGGATTACAGTTACTCGAGTTCTTAATCAAGAATGGCTCGGAGCGTGTTATTGATGATGCGCGATCGCATTTGACACTCCTCAAGATGTTGCGCCAATTTCACTTCATCGATCAGAATGGCAAAGATCAAGGTGTAAATGTGAGAAACAGAGCTAAGGAATTGGCTGAATTACTCAGTGATGTCGATCGGATTCGAGCGGAACGAAAGAAAGCACGAGCTACCCGAAACAAATATACTGGAGTTGAAGGTGGAGCAGGATTAGGTGGTGGAATGTCCAGTTCCAGCAGATACGGAGGATTCGGGAGCGAAGAACAAGGTGGTTATGGCGGATATAGTGGAGGTGTATATGGAGATGGTGGTGGATTTGGAGGCCAGACTAGTGATTTCCAAGATTCTGGAAATCAAGGGGATTTTGGTGGCAGTAGTAGCCGCAGAGACAAGTTTGAGGAATATGATGAATATGACGAGGGTGCGGCTCCTTCATCGTCACGAAGACAGGCCGAAAGCTCTTCAGCATCATCCAATCGCAAAAGAGCTGGAACCGAGCGATCGACGAAAAAGGTTGAGCCTCCAAAGAAGAAGGAACCAGAGGTCGACTTATTCTCTTTCGATGATCCAATACCGGTATCTACACCAGCCGTTGCGCCTGCAGCATCGAGTGCTTTGGCCGATGATGATGACTTCGATGATTTCCAGTCTGCGACACCCGCACAACCAGCCGCGCCGGCGGCATTCTCCCCAGTCTTGCAGCATTCCGCTACTACGACCAGTAATACACAATATGCCGCACCTCAACCAGTCTCGGCACCAAAAGCTGCGAATTTGAGTGATCTGGTTGGGTTCTCTTCAATTTCACCAGCAACAAGCACCAACAATACCCCAGCCAATTATTCTGCATTTTCTCCGCCTGCATTTTCTGCGCCTGCAATGGCTCAACAGCAGCCACGCCCAGTTCAGACAGGTTACCAAAGCACACAACCAAATTACTTTACATCCGTTCAAGCCCCCAACACACAATCAAATTCTATGTCGGCCACATCCTCTGCCAAATCACCTGCAGCTGCCAAGTCGTCTGGAGGAGATGCTTTTGGATCCTTATGGTCTAGTGCTAGTGCTGGTATCAAGAAGACTAGCACTCCCACAACTTCAGGTCCAGCTTTAGGACAACTAGCCAAGGAGAAAGCAAGTGCTGGTATTTGGGGTGCTTCATCAGCAGGATCAGCTCCTCCACAAACTTCACAACAAAAGCTGGGAGGGGGGTTAGATGATCTATTGGGTTGAAGAGTTTTTCATGTGTTAGGATGAGGCTATTTCTGCGGAGGAGCACATATGGTTAGTAGGTATGCGGACGGGCGTTAGTAGATACGATAATCAGGCGCAAAAAATTTATATCAGATTTCTATTCATTGTTCTTTGGTCTTGGCGAAATGCATTACTGTTCAAACTATAAGTCTGTCACACCATGATTCCGGTTTGTGATACAAGTGTATTCGACTATGTTGGGGTCAAATGAAACTTTAGACTAACGTCTCACTTACACTCTAGGTTACTTTTAACACAAGATATGAATTTGGAATTAAGATATAGCGGTTAATTAACCTTAATAATATTCAGACTTGTCATCGGGAGATTGATTTTCTAGCTGAAGTTGAAGGAGGATCAGAATGCCTGTTTGTACCTTTGCTCGTGTTCAAGCTTACGGGAGATAATGGGAGGCTAACTTTGGACCCCAACTTCGGAAGTGGGTGACAAGGATCCTTTCGCAATATTTATTAATCCTGCCAATTCGAGAATCTGATATCCAGTGGAAATTCTTTTTTTGGCTTTGTCATTTGCTCCAGGGCAATATTAAGCAAATGTTTCGATAGGAAACTGTTTTACCTTGCAACTGATTAGTACCTTCACTGTCGGAATATAGCGACGCGCTTATCAACATACCCACCCTCTCTAATTCTCTGCCCCTCGTTGATCTATCTTGCCTGCTTTTACTCAGCAGTAGAAGAGACAGGAGAAATCCAATCGACATTTGGCCTCCAACAAACACGAGTACAGGCTTGGACGTGCTCACTTGTAAAACTTGGAGCAGTGGGTATACACTTTGATCACGTTACTTACCCATTGCAGGTTGGTTTTACCAGGTGTGATATATAATATTGTACAATATAATCCCAAACACTACAGCCATTTTTCTCGCTTTTGGAATTTACGTTTTAATCGACAATGCAAGAAGAGACAGTGGAAATGTATCTCGAGAATGAACCAAAGCTTATGCCAGTCGGTGCACTACTGCAACATTATGTTGATAAGCTACAATCAGCAGGCAATCATTCCTTGGGCGCGAATGTCGAAGATCTCATGAAGGAAATCGAATTGCTTGAAAACTATTATCCATCGAATAATAACTCACAATGCTTCAGTCAAAAAATCTCCCCTTTAATAGACTTCCTTACCATGTGCGGACCGGCTGTTGATATGATGATTCAATGTTATCCTGCTCCGTCTGCTTTAGTATGGAGTGCAACAAAAGCTTTATTAGAGGTAAGCATGTATACATTTCGATTTAGCGGGAATCAGTGCTAAATATCTATCAGATTGGACGCAACTCAATTCGTTACTACCAATTGGTTTCGAGGATCATATTGAAAATTACCGATATCGTGGACATCTCTGTTCATTATGAAGTCATCTTTGGGAGCGAGCCTCGAGTATCCAGTGCTCTTGCGGATGTGTATTTCGAGATCCTTGTTTTCTTAAGAACTGTCCACTCAGCTTTATCCAGAGAGAGTAGGTTGCCTTACATCTATAGCCTGCAAAGATGTCGACTGACCAGTCTAAGCATTTAAGCTTGAACGCACAGTTCTAAAATCTCTCGACGCGGAGTTCACTAACCACGTTCAACGGCTTTCCAAAGCCACCCAAATATTATCCCAGGAAGCCACGCTTGCATATGAACAGTATACGGAATTTTACGCCGTGAAGCAACCCCAGATGAGCGAAAATGGCGTCGTGGAAATCTCGTTTCCTCTAGAGAACCAGGGTCGGTAGAGTCCACTTGATGATTCATGACAACTACCGAGGCTAACGCTGATGAATAATCCAGATGCAGATATTAGAGCACAAGTAATGACTTGGTTATATCCAGGCGAATACTACGAGAGTTTACATCAAGCTTGCGCTAAAAGATCGGCAAATACGGGTCAATGGTTACTTACTGATACAAGCTTTCAAAATTGGCTTAATGGACTGTCAGACCCGATACTATGGTGCTATGGTTCTCCAGGGTGCGGGAAAACGATTCTCAGTGCCACTGTAATCCAGTATCTACAAGATTATTATGGGTCTACTCCTACGGTATACTTTCACTGCAGTTCAACGGACAGATTAAAACAATCTCAGGAATCCATATATATCAGCCTTCTAGGTCAAATTACAGCACAAGCAAACGTTATTCCACAAGCACTGATATCTGCATATCTCTTTGCCGAAAGATATGGACGATGCCGCATCTCCTTTGCCGACAGGATTCCGGAATTGCTTACAGAAGTCCTTCAAGAATTACCAGCATTAAACATTATCATAGATGGAGTTGACGAATGTGAATCCGAAGACATGTCAGGTATGTTGCGCTTATTGAATAGCATTTCCAGAGACCGCAACTCTATTCGTCTATTATTCTTTTCACGGGACATTTTACCAGTACGAAAAGAATTGGGCTCGTTGCCTTGTATCCACATCAATGCGAATTCTGTACAGTCAGACATCGACCAGTATTTGAGAGAGGCCATTGAAACCCTTCCTTGTACGGAATCTCACTTGAAACAGTATGTCTATAATGTATTATCCCAGAAAGCAGCGGGCATGTTTTTGTTCGCACGACTAGGAATGGAAACATTGCAAGCAACATTCAGTACCCAGGATATGCTAGCTTCGTTGGATAGGCTTCCAACGGGGCTTTACAATGTATACGGGCAAATCTTGGAACGTCTGGCATCAAAACCAATTATGCACCAATCCTTAGCACGTCGAATATTCAATTGGGTATGTAGAACTTCAAGGCCTCTCAATTGGCTTGAATTGCAGTGTGCATTGTCCTGGGACGAGGAAAGGATGATCTTCGATGGGAATATTGCACCTTCTAAGGACTCGGTACTGGAAGCTTGTTGTCCTTTGGTTGAATACAGAACTGAATCCGATACATTTCATCTTGGCCATTTATCAGTCTATGAATATCTTCATGACCAGTCAAACTTTATCCTACTATCACCTCAAGCAACTGGGTTTCTTCTTGAGGAGAAATACTCGCACTTTGGACTTGCACAAGCAACATTGACGTACCTAAGCAAATCGGGGATTGCTGAGTCGATTAATCTCAATTCACAGCAATATCCCTTGGCGAAATATGCCACCGAAAACTGGTGCTACCATTTGTCACTCTCTGTATACGACTCGAAGCTGCATCGTCAGTACGAAAAGTTCGTTGCATCTGAAACAAGACGATCGGCTTGGATCACTAGATCATTATTATCAGAGGATTTACCCTTTCCCATGCATCGAATAGCAAAACTCCAAAGACTAGTTCAAACTTGGACAAACCAATCTGGTACCCTTGGAAAACAAAGTGCAGAGGATTTGATGGATATTCAAAAAGCTTTGTTTAGATTAGACGATTTCATTCAATCACAACGTCGAGGAGGACCGGGTAATATTAACATCATCTCCAATTTCGAAAGATCGATGATTATCCGAGATTTGGCGAGACTGTATACAATGAGTGGACAAATAGATATGGGAGTTCGGGTGTTTGAAGAGGAAATCACAAAGACTGGAGGTACAAATTCTGGAAAAGCGTCAAAGACATGGCTATTGAATAGTCTTGGAATTCTCTACGATCAGCAAGGACGCTTTCGTCTCGCGGAAGCTATTCAACGTCAAGCTCTAGCCGTTCAACTCCGGTAATTATCTCACCCCTCTTCCCAAACGTCCGAGAAAAACTAACTCCCTCTCCAGATTCCTCCCCCACGATCACCTCGACATAATAATCACCATCAACGAACTCGGCCGCGTCTGTCGCCACCTGCAAAAGCATTCCGAAGCCGAATCTCTGCACCTCCGCGCCCTTCGCACTCTCGAACCCCTCTTCCCCCCAACAGACCACCACATCATCTGGACCCAAAACGCCCTTGCCCGCTGCTACCGCTCTCCACACCGCACCCCCTGTCTCCCCAACGAAGCGCTCGCCCTGCACACCCGCGCCTACAACTCCATGGTGAGCACCCTCGGACCCCTGCACCCCCACGCCATCTGGACCCTCTCCGACACGGCGCGCTGTCTCGCGCAACTGGGCAGAATCGACGAGGCGTTCGAGACGCGCCAGAGAGTTCTCGACCAGAGAATCCAGGTCCATGGGAGAATGCACGCGGATACCCTGTGGGCGATGAATTCGCTCGCGTTGTGCTACGAAGCGAGAGGAGAGCTGGCCGAGGCGGGGAGTTGGCATACTCAGGCGTATGAGGGACAGGTCAAACTTTTGGGGGACCAGCATGCCCATGCGAAATGGAGCTTGCAGGCTTTAGTTCGCACGGGGTTTTTGTGTTAAGAGGGGTTATGGGACTTCAGGGTAGGGAATTGTGGGATTCTTGGGTTTTTTTTCTTTTTGTTTATTGGTTTTTTTCTTCTCTGGTTGCTTGAACTTCATTTCTCTTTTTTATCTCTTTTTTTCCTTTCTTTCTTTCCCCTCCATAGGGTATCTTGAGTGTATAGCTTCCAGGATCAGGAAGTGTACGTGTTTACGACAGGCTTAGTTTTGGGTTCCGACGCTTTTGATAAAAAAATCTTCCTCTCCATCTTCTTCTCTTATGTAGCAATATTTACTTGGATATCTGATTACGATGGAGCCATAATCCACTAGGTACTAATGATTAGGAAATAGGAATTGTTTTTTTTCTTCTATATCTAAAAGTTCTTCAAAATACTTTTACTTGGTTCGATACTTGATTACCACTGGACACGAATTGTCATTTTTGCAATTAAAATTCACGTGCTCTTCCTATGTAGTTTTCCACGTCACGAGTAGGTATCTACCTAACGTACTCCTTCTTATTTATTCTATTTCGATCAATTCCAACCGATTCCAAATCAAATTCCCATTCCAAGCCCATCATATCATATCATCTCATCTCATCCCCCATTCCAATTCCAATTCCACATACCCCCAAACTCGCAACCCCCC
>PQXL01000629.1:0-17843 GCA_004916875.1 Botrytis galanthina
GGTGGTCACCCACCCAACTACTAATCCACCGATCTGAAGCTTGTGTATGGCAGAGCGGACGGGATGCCCAATTCTCTTCAGTCTATGGTCGTATGTGCTAGGATTCCATAGAAAAAAGATTATATTTCTAGAAAACATGCGGCAGCCCAGACATCTAGCTTTGAGAAACATCAGACGATTCAAATATACATCAGACGGCCTGATATCAGTGGGACAGGCACTCAAGTATAATTCAACATTCAGATACTTTCGAATAATGGCATCCGAACACTTTGAACTTCCAAGTTGAAAAAAAAGCAAAGAATATTATTTCATTTTAGTAAAGTCAATCCTGCCTCTTTAGTTTGTCATCTTTTTGTTCTTTTTGGCCACTGTGTTTTGATCTCTAGTCTACAGCTTCAATTATGTATTATATCGCTACTGAGGATACAGTATTGCTAAAATGTACGAATTACATCTCTCCTCTTACCCCAGTAAGAAATACACGACTTCATTGCTATTCTCCTATCCATGGAGGCGGGATGTTGCCCCCGATTCACCGGCGTGGGAAGATGGGACAGCTTGAGCAGCTGGTTTCTTGCTTGATTTCCTTGCTGGCGATTTTTCTTCTGCTCTTCTGTTATCACTTCCTCGTTGTTGTTTTCCATGACTCCCACTTCTTTTCTGTGAACTTCCACGATGATGACTATTTTGTAATGGTGGTTCTTGTTTTGGTGGCATGCGAGATGTTTGCCGTGGTATGCCTGTTTTATCTTTTTCTGCATCTTCTAATGGGATCCCTGACAAAGGTCTGGGCACATATCCAATTCCATACTTTCTAACTGCTTTCGCGGCGCAATCTTCATCACAGCCTTCCATCAAATGGCGACTCTTTACAAATTCCTCCCTCACCATCATCTTACTCATATTCAGCATACTACCAAGCGAATTTCCTGGGCTCCAGCGCTTATCGCACTTGTACCAGCCGCTCACATGAGAGAATTTCTGAAAACTATTCGCATGGCAATTTAAAATTGCATCCTTATGGGCGTCAAAATCATGGAGCATATTATACCGATTGTCCGTAAGCTTTTGGTCCGGCAAACTCGAGACAGACAGCTTCTAATATCTTCTTAAACTCCTCGGGATCTTGCTTGACTTTCTTGTTTAGGCATTCTATGATGTCGGCTTGTCCAAGCTCAATGAAGAGTAGTAAGACCCTGCGAACTTCGGGATCTTCGATACGCCTCTCAACATCTGGAGATAATGAGATGGGGCTTGCCGTACTCGTGCTGCTTTGGTGTTTCATTGTTCGTATTAAAATTATTGCTCAATGGTATATTTGGTTCGCATCCAACGTTCTCGCACGTCTCAATGGCATCTCTCAACGTTGGAATTTGACAAATGGAGGCTGAGTCATTTGATAAGACTATTATACTAAGTGCACTGCTTAGACTTATACCATCCACCAATATCGATCTATAGATCTGGCAGAATCACAACAATATTCAGTGTTGCCTACAAATCTAGAGGAGGGTTTTACAGCCGTGTACTAGTATGGCCTCCGCTACGACATGCAGTGTAGGTAGTAGTATACTATAGTAAAACTGTGGGGCATATTGATCTATTAATACAACAATTAATGCATTTGAAAAAAGTTATATATTACTTTCGTAATCATTTTTACATATAAAAATTATTAATAATATATTGAAATATTAAACGATATTGGATATTTTTAGCAATATAGCTCTCAAGACTATACATAACAATATTTTAAAGAAATTCAATAATTGTCGCTAAGTCAACCAGTATATTGATTACGGATAATACTACTGCCTACACTGATGACATGCTCCTCTCCAATCAAAAGTTCTATTTTTTAACGATCTCTTCTTGTGCGCTCAAATGATTCGAAGACTCATATAGGCTACGCAAAAATTATGTGTACTCGCCAGTAATCTGCAGACAATGAGCTCTGTAGGTTATCTACAAGATCTACTACCTACTCTTCAGAATAAGTTTTGTATAAAAGTAGTATCATACCAGGATGACTCTAAGCTATGATTATCAACATGCCATGAAATGACTTCCAGATTATCTGGTCGGACTTTTTAATTATCTGCTCTGTAGGCAGATTATCCGTACATTATTCACGAGGTTCATTACCTGCTCTACAGGTATCCATTGAGCAGCCTAGACTCGATCAACCTCAGAATGGATGTTATCAATTTGACGACCGTTTATCAGGTCTTTTCTAAATACTGTAACCGGTTATCTGACCCTCTCTGAATGCAGAGCTATCCATGATCAGGCGGCAGTGATACAACAGGCCAGATATCCAGAAGTCCGCGTCTATCAAAACATAAAATTAAATACAGGTCATTGTCAGTATGATATTACAAGACCATAGCCGAAATTCCTCCAGTCTGTAATCGCATGTAATAGGCGACGCTTTACTTGTGAATATACAAGTGAAGGGAAACAAGCTCAGAAGCAAACTGAGATTGAACAAAGTCTTTTCTATCTGTACGCCGAACAGTAATAGATCAGCCTTACACCCAAGTGTTGCTTCACTAAAGTGAACATGATAGTTTCATTACTGGAGTCTCTCTACCTGTGATCTCCTGCGGGAGAACAGCTTTACTGAGAATATATTCGAGATTTAACGCTCCCACCATCTCATCTGCGTTCCAAATACATTCATTCAATCCCATTTCTAATTCAATAGACTAATGACTGAGTACACCAAGCGAAGGGCGATACAACACAATAAATTCAACCAAACAAACACCCACAACAACAAAACCAACACAACCAACCAGTAACCCAACAAAAACATGCATCGCATCCTCGCGAGGCCCTAGCATGCCGAGCAGGGGTTCAATTCCAACCAGCCAGGCAAGTTTAGCCCCTCGTCTAAACCCACGCTAGACCCGGTCGCGATCCCGGGTCCTCGGGAACCGATACAGGTTCCAAGGGATTGGGTATTAATCCAAATCACATAAGGGAAATTTATAACTACTTAGGTAACATAGAGAAGAGCTGAAAGATCAGGAAGACACTCGATCTTTAAGATTACAAGATCGAATCTTCATCGTGAGAAATGGTAATACTAATACACTATATGAAAATCACGATGCGATCTAGCCTTGGTGTATGTACCAATCGACCCGGGAAGGAACGCGAGATATCCGCACGTTTGAAGTAAAACGAGACATGATTAACAAAAGTTGTATAATCATTTTGCACTCGCAAATCTGGGTATGAACATTTCATCATTATTAGGTTGTTATATATAATCAGAGACAAATCAACCCCCACAAAATGTGTGCAGCAAGGTATCTTAAATGCTGAGACGCCAGAATCCGTAATCAAGTCCCAAGCACTGGACCAAAACCCAAGGTATCAATGCTATCCCAAACGCCGTGCCTTACTAGTCGCAACCCATTCTTCGCATCTTTCTCTGATAGCCTACTCCTTTTCCAACGTTCTTTCCCTTTCCATCTTTTCTTTCCTCATCTCCTCCAGCTCCCTCTCTAAGGTCTTTTGCAACCTTTCCAGTACCCATTCACTCTCCTCCTTGTTTCCCATTAAGGGACTTCTATGTCCCACCCAACTCCACTTCTCATCCTTATCATCGCATTCACCCTTTGAACCACCTAAATTTCTCCCACCCTTTGATTTTACGATCGCCTTTCTATGGTTTTCAGACTCGCTCTCGTCATCTCCTGTCAATTTAAGATACCATGCCCATTCATCGAATGTGTATTTTCTTGGTGGAGAACTGTTAAGGTGTTTCATCACTTCTCCAATTTCCTTGATAAGGATGCAATGATAATGATGTCGATCTTTCTGCAGCCTATCATTCTCCTTTGTGTGTTCTTCGCTGCGTCGAGTTCGGATAACTTTGCGTTCAATTTGCGCTGTGCCAAGACCAGTAGTCTTGCCAGAATAGTGTGGAGCTGCAATGCCTTCAGCATCCGGAGGTAGTTTCGATATCTTGAATAATTTCCCAAAAGACATCTTGTTTGTTGTTTCTTTGATAGAATGCCTTACTCCTTTCTCGCCAGGTAAGATAGTAGAATTTCCAATCCAAAGAGTGATATCACGAATTCCCTTAACGATTGTGTCTCCCATGTTACTGATAAGGATTGTAAGGGAGGGGACGGCAAGAAGAGACCAGAAAACAAAAAATGGTTTGCCTGAATTGGATTGTGGGTAATAATCCCCATATCCAATGGTCAAGAGCGAGGTGTAGGAAAAGTAAAGAGACTCAAAGTAACTCCAGCTTTGTGTATACTCTGTGACACGAAATATTGCTGCTCCAACAAACCAAAGTAAAAGCCATGTAGTTCCAGAGACTATCAGAGAGGTCCAACGTCGTTTATTAGCCGCCTCTTCTTGAATACGTCTCATTAAATCGAACTCTTGTTGACGTCTTCCTCTTTCTGTTAAACCATCATCACTGACAAGCGTGTTGTTTGATTCCGGGGATGACTCTCCTGTTGCAACAGGCTTCAATACTTCAACATTCTTCTTTTGAGTTTTCCTTAAGATACGTCTTCGTTCCTTTTCGACCATTCTCGCCCCTAGCTTAACCTTTCCACGTTCTAAAACCAACGATCGAATCGAACCGATAACCAGACCGAGAATAATTATTCCACCGATGGCGAATGGGAATAATAAACTCCTTCCCAAATGTGTCATTGGTGCATAGTCTCCGATACCAACTGTCAAAAGTGTAAAATCACACCAATAAAGAGCATCAAGATATTGCCATGACTCAACATGAGAAAAGACTGCCGCACCAGCAAGTAGATATACCAAGAAACTGATCGTTTGTAACATTAGAGTTCTTTGACTCATAGTCAGCTTGAACTCTTTTGGGTAATGCCCTTTATATGCTCCGTATACCGTCACCACCATCAAACTGGCCACCAGGAAGTATAGACCAGCAGAAAATAGAGCATAGTAAAATGCTTGCGTATAAGCATGGTCCGGTGGGGATGGAAGTTTCAAAGGCCCAGATGCACAAGCCGTCAACCCGATTAATGCTAAAGAAGACAGATACCAGCCAATAATCGTGATGGGTTGCGCGATCGAGAACCGAACTCTTTCTGCCATATTCAATAATAGGAACAGATTCGAAGTAAGGGCTATTGCCAATTGTGCAGCATTTATACCGATCAACCTATCCCAATGTGTCAACGTAACGTCCTCCCAATATTTCTCGAAGGGCGTACCATTTTGGATCGTCAATATATATTCCATGCTCTTCCACTCCACCGGGTGGTATTGAAACCCTCCAATGTACAACTAATGCGCAAATACTGAAGGCCGATGCCATCGGTCCAAATGTGCCAGCGACGAGAGGAAATGCAGTACTAGCAAACCACCAGCGACTGAAGAAATCGTTTGTTAGCAGAGTCTTCAATTTGAAGGACGGGATATCAGCAGGATCTCCCCTCTTGCGTACCTTGGCTCTAGGAAAGCTTCCACATCTTCCTTAGTTTCATCCTTCTCATCGCGTTGTTGATTCTCTATATCATCAGCGTCGTTGGAGATAGGTTCATCAAGACCTGGATCGTTCATTGTGAAGGAGATAAGACAAGATTAAATATTCGGCAGAAATGAAAGGACAGATGAAATTTTCGAATCAGAACATATTGGGGAAACAATCTTTGGTTAAGGTTGGATAAATGGATTCATATATTTATTGTATCAAGAAGTTCTACCATGCGACTGAAAATTGTATTAATTTGTACCAAACAGAAAATCTGGTGTCAATCTCCCGTTATCTTGCAGATGGCCAGGCCCGGCTACAGTATGACGTCGGTCAAAAACATGGGTTGCAAGGACGGAAAGAATCAAACCCTGCTCGAGGAATCAAGAACCTGATTGTTGCACAAAGAACGGCGATTGAGAAGATATGTATCTGCTGGGTGATGCCTGGCCAAAACCATGAGCATACATCTGAAAGCTCGAAGTTGGAGTTGAAGAAGAAGAATATTGAGTCTGTTTGGATCGATCTGGAGAAGGACGCTCGAGGGACGCTATTGTAATCTTAGTTCCCTCCGCATTATGGCTCTTGGCTCTTGGCTTTTGAGATCAGTGAAGGGATGTGGCAGGGTATAGATACGGCTCACTGGTACTATATACTCGGCAGTATATCTTCAGCTCGCCGGTGATGGGATTCTAAAGTGCAAAATCGTTTGGAAAAAGCTCACCGAGATTGAATTGTAAAAGGTTACTTGGTACATTCAAGTCCACGGGGGCAAAATGGTTGTCGCGTCGCATGCTTTGTGACTAACCGAATCGAGCTAGCGTGTATTTCCTTTTCGTGCCTGAGGAACCTTGTACCCTACGGTGCCATATGTTTTCTTTTCTACAATCAAATAAATGAAATGCGCATAGCAACTGGTGCTTTTTCCTCCAAATATAATATCACGCCTGTCAAATTAAAGCGATGACGGTTTGTTGCAAGTCTCATGTGGGGAAGAATCACAGCGCTTTTGTTGCATATCTAGTTTGGGAATTACCCCCAGATGTGCGGGAAATCCCCTTTGGATGTCTGATATATATGGACATCTCTGACGCAGACTGACAGTTGATCCTCCTTTTGGATCTGATATTTGGATCTGATATCATATCTTCCGCTCGTACTTTGGTTTTTGCTCCATCACATAGTTAGTTATATCGAGGTCAAGTAGCATGAATTTTGGTTCCCACGAACAGTACAAAACTCTAACATATTACATGCAGGCTACCAGGGACCTGAAAGTGGGTTCACACGCAAAATGCCAAACCAGCGCTTAATTCAGTGGAATTGATAGGATTGGAGTGCTGCCAAGAGAATTATTCCCCCATCTCATTTGTTACTTCGATTTGATCATTCCTTTTTTCGTCAATTGAAAATATAACCCTGGCCGTGTTTTGGGGTACTGGTTTTCTATTCGTTATGCCGTTGCGAAGGATTGCTGCGCCGTGTGCATGCCACTGCATGGCCACCACAACCCTTTTTCTTACCACTCCTCACTGAGTCCTCAGCCTGTTTTCAACTCTAAAATAGGTACAATATAATAATATTTACTTGCGCTGTCAAATTGGCTTTTGAACTTCGCAAATGAAATCGTTCAACACATAAATCAGCATGTCGTCAGGTGATACGCAAGCCGAGGGATGGAATTGTACATCGTACCCGGCCTTGGCAGCAAACCCTGATATTGGAGGTATCGGAGTATGATCAAATGAATTTCTTTGGTCGTCACTTTAGTCTATTATTCAATTCACTAACAAGTATTGCAGACAATATTGACATTTGTTATTTCAGTATACCTTACTCTAATATGTTGTGTGGCCAAGGCTAGAATCGACCATATTCGTACTCCAAATAAAGATACACCCAAATTGGATCTTTGGTCATTTGCCCTCGGAAATGTGATTCTCAATTTCAGCGACCAACAGGTCGTTTTAGGAATCGCGGTTCTCATAGCAGGAGTATCTCAATTATCTTCGGGACTTGATTCTTATCACTGGCAAACTGTATTGAACCTTGCTTGGTTCTCGAGCTTTACACACATATTGACTCTTACAGGTAAGACTAACATGAGCCGTCAGGTCTCAATGTGTAAAGACTAACCTTAATAGCTTTAAGGGCAGAAAACCGCTCTAATAATAAGATCAAAGTCGTTCGCGTAGTTGCTATGGGATTTCTAGCGGTTATACTAATGTGTATGGTGTATACTGCTGGATGGGTCAGTGGAAAAGTGATAGACGCATCTCCAGCGGATTCCAAAAGTAGTCCTCCAATGAGTTTCCCAGCATGGTGTCTTTTTCGGCCAAAAACTCCATGGATGTGGCAAAATCATCTACTAGACATCCATTACAATTGGACTTATGTTGTACTCGCTTTTATCATCCTAGTTTTTAGTTACTCCACAAGGGCATTGTTGTTATACTTTGACAGTATTGGCCAAGCCATGACAATGATGGCCAAATTTCTATGGCTTGATAAGTTGGCCAGCCGCTTTGGGATCACGAACATGAGATCAATAGGATCAAGGTTAAATGGGATGGGAAGACGGAAGTGGAGTTATAGACTTTTACGATCTCTGTATGCAATATCTCTTGCCTGTAGGCAGACTTTTGACTCAACGATATGGGAGGTACGAAACAATTCTTACCCATTGACAACACTTTACTAAAATCGTTAGCTGGGATGGCTCTCTTTTGCTCTTGTTTGGGGCACAGTTCGTATCTTTACTATTCGAGAACTTCCCAATTCTCAAGACAATCTGGATTCATCCGAATCAATGTCTGCTATACTATCGGAAGAGAATGATTGGGGATTCGGACAAGTACTTGGCTTATCACTTATGATCTTACCGCTATTGAGTTTCTATGGCAAGTACACAATCATGCCCATACTCAGATACGAACTAATATCTTGAAAGAAGCATACTCGTCCCCTCCGGATGCGATGTCCCTACGAAAGAAGTCTTCCACCGATGCACACACATCTCCTGATACCTCTAGTGATTACGACATATTACCATCATCCATTGATCTATCCCAGACTTACACTTCAACCTCAATCAATCTACAGAAAAGCCAAGTCAAGATCGAGATTGAAAATGAAGTTTGGTTCAAAAAACTAATTTACATCATTTATTTCCTTTCAATCATCACTGGAGGGATAATGATCATTCTAGGCCTATTCGAACCACCATCCTTTCTAGGCTTAGGAATCTTCATAGTATCTGTCGAGTGGATATTCGTCGATCTTTTCGTATTGTGGTTGGCGACATTAATATTCATAGATCATGATATTCAAAGGTTTTGGACAAAGAGCTGGATGGGAAAAGTAACGAACAAGATGCCGTGGTTTTGGTGGTGTCTTTTTGTACTTTTCTTGGTCGTACTTTGTTTCGTCGCTTGGCTTGGGAGTATTTTTTTGCTCGTAAAAGGATTGGAGATAATTACACATTAGGTTTAGGAGCCCCATTCGAGGAAATTGAGGGGTTTTAAATGACTAGTGGAGAAATATAAGAGTTCTGGAACCTAATAGATACATGTATTCTGGAATAACCGCTGTAAGATGACCTCGATTTATATACTATGTCTTAATGTAAATCCTACTCTGATATAGTTCAGTATATCAGACATGTAATCTTACATATATATTCTCACTATATCCATAGCGATAATCGGGAAAGACGACTTTGCATTTGATATCTATACCAGTAGCGGAGAACGAAGTCTGATAAAGCTGAATCAAGAAACTACTAGTGGGTATATTCTATTCATACAATCAGTTTTCAAAATGGTTTACTACTTACTCGGGTGCACCGTACTCTACTACCTCTCGATTTCCGAATTAATAATTTCTATTGGCGCAGAGAATATCTCATCAACCTATTCGATTCATAACCGAAACCCCTGACTACTAAAACTCTATCAATCCAAAGATTCCCCTTATTGTTGTTGATATATATTTACTCAAAACTCATCAGGTCTTCCATCAGACAGTATTGTTTGATTGTGTTAGTATAATTGATTATTGCATATCAGAACATATCACAACAGAGTGCAGCTTTGGCCGAGCGGTCTAAGGCGATGGTCTTAAGTTTCTTAAGGTACACCATTATCGAAAGATGCGTGGGTTCGAAACCCACAGGCTGCAACAAGATTTTTGCTTTTGCGGAAATGAAATATTTTATGGTGGTATTGTATGAGGGGATGATTTGTGAGAGGGGACAATTTCTGGGTGGTGTTTTTTATTTATTTGTTTACCCCACGTAGAGAGAGGGATCCTGAGGTCCGCTGAGGTGGGGTATTGGTTCGGTTATGTGGGGGCTGTGGCTTGTGGTTATTGCACCCCTGGAATTTTGGCGAGTGTGGATTTTGGTTTGAGTGTGGACTATGGAGTCTCGGAGTATAAAATTGGGTGTTGGTGGAAAGTTGTGGTTATTCAAGGGACAAATGCACATACAGACAGCAGTAAAAGATTCTCTGTTGCGTGGTGAAAATTCTTATCCGGTTTTAACTTGGTATCTGTGATTGGTTGTAATTGCAAATTCTTATTAACTTTTTGGTAGGTCTGAAGACTTTTTTTCCTGAGCGATAGTCTCATTAATATCATTGCCAAATCGGATGATTTAGCAACATTCACTTCGTCGGATAGTTACCAAAAAACTTGCTACCAAAAGTCGTGTTTGCGAATTATCGAAGAATATAGACAATGAGAATATTACAGCGACAGCGATAGCTCAAAGCTCAACCAGATACATATTCCAGTAGTAGGTTCCGACTTTAATTGATACAGCGGCACACTACCTCTTCCTTGGATGTTGACTACAAACACTCGATTGAGATCTATCTTGCTGCACTCCCCTTGTGCTGAACCTCTTTAATTTCCTCTCTCTTTAGTTTCGTAGAATCACTAACTGTTGGCTTTTAAATATTGCTAATTGCTGACTTACCTAGCAGAAAACGTGATTTACAACCACCGTACTAGTCTGAAAATGAGGGGTAGAGTAGGTGTGTTGATGAGTGAATATAGACCCGCATAGAGATATCCAAAGTAGCCTGGAGCTCACTGATACTGACTCTAACCCCACGCCGCTTATAGATTCACATATATTATAAAAGGTCATGTTGATGCATCTTAACTCTCTCGATTATTCGTTCCAAGTCAATGATACCATCGAATCAGACGTGTCTACTTCTGGGAACCCACCATTCAAATTTGCATAAACTATAGCAGAATGATATTTGGTGCTCATCTGTTTGTTCTTTTCCGTAGACGTCTATATGTGAGAACATAAATGACAGTGAAGATTAGAAAACTGACAATCACTGACTGTTCACGTAAAAAATGAGACAATTTAGATGAAAACTGAAGTTAAGTCTTCAGTTGCGTATGCTAGTATGATAGCCCAGGCACTATATCATCGTCTCGCTTATTGAAAAGTAGCATTTTCAGTACTCCTAAGGCGATCATCTCTTCACTGCCCTCAATCATGAAGACAGATTAGCTATACTACGCGCCACTTTTATATGCCCAAAGTTCAACAACCCCGCAGAGAATAGGAAGTGAATCCGCATACCTTCTCCAAGTAATCACCTCTGTGAAGAAGATGATTCATTTTCCCACTACCCTGATCTAACTCGTCCTTCAGCAGGATGTCTCGATCCCGTAGTATATGATATGTAGAAGTCGTCTTGACTTATCTCTGAATCAACAAAATGAACTAGCATAAGTGACTATTGCTGTTTTCTCTTTGATGTATTGCGATCCTTTCTGTACAGCTGACATGTATAGGTTTTGAAATTTGAGTCTCGAGAAGGTTTGAGAGGATAGATCGAGATGATACTACTAGCAGAAAGCGACAATGCAAAGGGAACTTCAAATGATAGTGATTCTCAATTACCGTAACTACGAGAGAAGTCAGCTAAGATCAAAGTGGTATTCAGAAAGGAACTTGGTGTGACTACAGAGTTGTTAGGCAATATCCTTCGTTAAAGATTGATACCGGCGATTCCTTTCCAAATGATTGTTTCATTCCAATATCAATAGATCTACATGTAATAACATATCGGGTACAAGAGTCGGACCTGATTTGATCCGCAGGGGGCTTCTCGGGGTCAGTCACTATCCTGTGTTTCATGCATGCATTCCAGGTTCATAAGATGATTAGATTTGACGGCAATGAATTAATGAGGATATGGGTTATGCGGCGACAATCAAGATTGAAGAGAAACAACAAGCGTCAGATTCAGACTGATGAAATCAGAGGAAGGTAATAAATAGATTTCCGATAGATGTATAATAAATTGTACGGGAGTCCCTATCGATCAGAGAGGTTTGTACTCAGCTTCAAACTTTCGGGAAAGAAGTTCCTTGATAAGATGGCCCTCGTCTATCTCATAGTTTGATGTTCTAAAACTCAGTACTGGGTCTTTATATAAGCGCTAAAGTACGAGGATTTCAAATCTTTACTTACTTTGAGAGAAGATTAAGTCAAGCGGGGTAGGATATTCATAGCGATGTAGCCTAATAGAAAGCGTCCTATAGGTTGAATTTAATAGATTCACTCATTTAATAAAAACTTGGAAGACCTCGAGAGCTCTTAATTGTTGAGGAAAAGTAGTTAGTCAATACTGATTAGTAAACACATCCCGCCATTACTTTCCAGAATAGTCAAGGCTGACACATATAATGCCTCTCTCTACTAAGCTCTCTTTTCCAATCCCTATGTATTGTCACATTGCTGATATGGAAGATGGTTCTCTACTACATTTATGAGAATCATCAAGAACTTTATTGATAGTTGGTTAGACAAGATTACCACTTGATGTTTTGAAAATTTCTGATTTCTCCTAAAACACAACATTCTTCGCGGAATTTGACTGAATAAGGTTTCGTCTGATCCAAATGACGTGTTAATAGAGGATGGCAGCAAAACCATCTTGCAGCGTAGCCCAAAGAATGATAGTGAAATAGAAGCTACCATGATAAGTTTTCCCCTGTTAAAGATAATTTTCACAGAGACCTACTGTGGCGCACTGTGGAAGTAGACATTTTTTCCACCCTAGCATTTTTTGGCGGCATGTCTCTTATTTTGTGATTTAGCTTTTCTCTAGGTTACATAACCCTATGTAACAAGAGTAAAGAAAAAATGTTCCACGGTCTGCGATGCAAGTACCCATTTCCAGACCTTCAAAGCTCCATATTCACTCAAGTGAATGCATCTATCACCACGCTAGAATATCGATATCGAGAGGACCCGAGAACATAGCATCATATGATGCTAGCACCTGCGCTAGTCAAGCTCTTCTCCTTATTTATACAACACTCTCCTCATGAGCTTCCTCCTCTATCGATGTACGGAAAACGCATCGAAAGAACATGTCATGGCGTCACTGGTTATGGATATTGAAGTTTGGGTCACAATGCTAGTAATCAGGTTCTTGGAAGATAGTAAACCGGAAGAGAATAATGTATGGTGTTTTGTTGTGGAGAAGGCACGTCAGTATGTAAGAAATAATTTGGATACTAAAAGTGATATAGCCTCCCGTGAGAGAATGGCTGCGGCAGCTATTCAGTCTATTTGAATGTTCTTGGCACTTTCTCTTATTTTAAGATTCAAAATTCGCTTTCGTCTTTTACTTGTCTTCTAAATCTAGGTATAAAACACTCAAAGTTGCAGTACCAAAATCTCAAGAGAAGAGATGGAATCAATGTAAGCTCAATAATTGTCATAAAGCATAAAAAATCATAATCTTCTCTTTTTTTATTATCTCTTAGAACTAGGGAGGCATTTTATGATTTGGAGGGCGCAAATCTTCATCCAACATCTCTGTTATCGAGACTACCTATGTTACTAAAGCAATTACATTATAGCAGAACTGGGGCCCTTTTTTGGAGACTTGGGGTATGTATCTCCGCCTGCCCTTGACAGAGAGTTAACGTCTATCACAAGATGTAGAATTCTAGCCGGAGAGAGGCAGAGAAGCAGAGAAGCAATGAGTACCGACATGGCTCAATCTCGGAGTAGACTTCTACACCAACTATAATCGTACCATCTACGGGGTTGACTAACAAATCCACTGTCATTAGAACTGTTGGTCTTATGCGGTGCCAGTAATACAAATCTCAAATGTTGTATACATAACAAAATTCGCTACATTCGTCCCCATCTCTCGCGCTACCTAAGACGCTCGGCTCCGAATCACTAGGAGATAAGTGTAACTATCTCAATGGGATGAGGGTTCCATAGTTTTTTTTTCGCAATGCACATTATCCATACGATCCATTAACAGTCATTGTCACGAGTAGAAGGATTTACGTTCAGGGGGCTTAGTTCGGCGCTTCCGCCACAAGCAAATGCATGTTGCGGACACACCTGATTCATCACCGGCAAGTTTACTATTGTGGGAAGCCTGATCTAAAATCCTAAGATCGAATACTGTAGTCTTCTGTCTTGTCAGAACATCATACGAGCCAAAACATAACTTCATTCAGAGTTGAATCAAATGTGAGATACCCTGCGCAAAGTGGCATGTACTAGGTACGCGTGTTATTTGACTAATGTATGCTACCATGACACCCGTATTCCTACTTCTGCCGTCCTTTCCCCCCAAAGATATGCTATCAACGTGAGTCTAGGGTCTAGCTATCCATATACCGACTGAATCTTAAATCAACACGGGTTTTGGTGTATTATGCGCTTTAACATCATATCCAATTTTCAAAGGCAGCTTGAGTTTTCTGCAATACACAGGTAGCCAATCGCATCAATCATGTAGTTTTTATACCTGACTCAATCGGTTCTCTCTTCCTGTTGCGTTGGTGCTCACCTAGTCACACCTGATCTTTCAGCGACCCCCAGCTCCATGACTGATTGTAGTCTTTGGGTTCAGCAATCGTATGGCATAACATGTACCACCATAGAAGAATTATTTGAGGAACGGGCAAGTAAACTCACCGCATTCTTTGCGGTAGAGCTGCTGAAATGGGAGGAACCCTCGACCAGCCTATTGGGAAATGATTGCAATCTTACGATTTTGATTATTGTGTGCAAGTGGACTTCTCAGCACCGAGTAGAATGGACTGCAACCTTCCAACAGACTCAGCCACCTATTCCTCTGTGATGCATGACTTTATTCACCACAACTATCAGAACCCCAATTCCGTATCACACCGGTATATCGTCTACCCGCGATAGTCTTTACCTAGTCGCTAGCAGAGATAACTGCATTGTGGTTTAAGAAGATGCTAGAATTTCGCTTACTTATCTTCAAAGAGGTACCTAGGTACGGAGACCACATCGGAGCTAGCTTTAAATGCATCTGTAAGCGTTGATGGATGGAAGCTACCTTGGTCTACGGAAGCTCTCGAAGATATCTTTTCGCTTGCAGGTTCCATCCGAAGTATTGATCGGAAGTATTGGACTATTCGCGCCATTCTGGGTTGACCTCTTCGACACTTTCTACTACTGCCATCACTGTCACTGCACCTAGTACAACTATAGCTCCCTCGACCACAACTCCTACAGTCGTATGCAATTATTGCGAAGAAGGCTGGGATTGGACATTCAAACTCGTTGATATCGTGGATGCTGACGAAACTTCCTCGCGAACCTTCCAGTCACATCTCAAAATATCCTCTTATACTCTAGTAATCATTCCACCAACATACTTACTGATACACATCAAAATTTCATATAGATTCTAGAATAACAAATAAACAGACATTTAGTAAAACGACTTTTTTCTATGCGAATTGTTGTTGATAACATATCACATGAAACTTTTTGATTTAAGATATTTGATATGTTGTAAGGCCTTTTATTTCTGGGATTATTGAAATTCCTTAGAAGCAGTCAGAAATATATGTATAAGAAGCAAATCGTTTATAACTAGGCATATCGATAATCTAGTCCCAAATTCCGGCCCTCAAGGTCTGAGGAAGATATACTGTTGGACTTCTGCCCCAAGAATGTTTTCTGCTGCCTATAATCAAGTACACGTGACTAAAATCCTAATACTATATAAGGGGCATATATATTAGATATCTTGTTGAACTCGATTAGATTATAATCGTATCATCTATAACTATACATTAAAAGCTCAGTTCTCTACTCTTTTCTATACTCTTTTCTCTACATTCAATTCGGTCTGAAACAAGGAAGGTGATTCCCTATACTATCTTCCATACACCTCTATAGTTTCAAGAAAACAGCTTGAATTTATTCGTGTTTGTGTACATCATGAGTAGCACATCCAGAGAAAAAAGAGGCCAGCTTTCAAGCAGCTCAAGCCGACTTTCAAGCAGGAGCTCTCAATCCTCCAAGATCAAAATGCGCTCTCAAGAGATCCAAAGAAACCTTCAGGTAGCTCCCATAGAACAAATAGTCCACATAAGCCGAGCAATGAAGGCAAGGGAAACTATTTCACAGCCATTCCCTCAGGATCCCGTGATCCTCACCACAGAAAGCAATCACAAGATCCCGGTCCGATAGAAAACCCAAAGTATCTTGGGTATCAATTACAGAGTCACGATAGGCTCATATCACAATTACTTGATGTTAAAATCGACCTCATCGAAGCACAGTGGGATGCAATTTACAGAAAAAAGATTGAAGATCTCATGATTGCGCAGAATGAAATACATGCATTATTGGTAAATAAAGAATATGAAGGCTGGGATGAAGAGCGGGGGAAGAAGGCAGAAGAAATAATCCGTAAGCTGGAAAATTTCGACATTCAACCTTCGGAGTATGAGGAGGATCCTAAGGTTAAGAACACTCGGGCAAGTGTCAAGACGTCTGAGGAGTCTCTAAAAAATTGTCGCATCAACCATGGAGTCGAGCGGACAATAAGAAAATATAAAGAAAGTACAAGATAGTTAGGTTGATATATAATTATCATAAGAGGGGCGAAATTGTACTAGATTCTACTTTAAATAAGTCAAATGAACATAAGACAGAAAATTCATTACTATTATTCATCGTATTGACCAACTAAAGACTTCAATTGTTCATCTCTATTAAACTAACTTCTAGATCATCTCTTACTATAACTTCTTTCCAAATACCAATACCTGTCGGCTATCTACTCATAATACAACCAACCACTCATCTATCAGGGTCGCCACAGATCACATCAGTCCTACCGACCATGACCATCTAAGATGATCGACACACTTTTTTCCAGAACCATTAAGTCCTCACAATCATGACATAAAGCCAAACCACTCCAATCATCAATACCACATAGCATAAATCTCTCAGCTAGATTCGTATCGATTGTTAACATACCGTATGAAACCATGAATACTTTTCACATTATTATCACCTGACCGAATCACATGACACACTCCCTACTTTTGATATTGAACCCTGACAGATGATAATCAACCATTGCTTTTCATACCTATCTGGTGATCCATAATTTTAATAAGTACTCTCTTATAAATTTGTATCATCATGAATAGTGCCCACTATACCCATAGGGATACACCAACAAACTCCCCAGAAGAACAGTTTCATAATATAACTACAAGAAAAGTGTTCAATTACATTAGCATTACGATATTCGGTCCGATATTCAGTCCTCACGGTCTACCCAACCCATATGTTGGACTTCAGCTTCGAGAAACCTGTGAATCAACGATTACCACCTTTGGCGGATGACACGTGATTACAAACCGCATCCTATATATAAAGTATACATCAGACACTTTAACAAACTCCATCAAATCTCCATCACAATCTCCATTCTCGACATATCACACTCAAAGATCAACTACGAGCTCTTCTCGCATACATTTACATTCAAGCCGAGAAGAAATAAAGGGAGGTAATTTCCTATACTTTGTTCCATACATAAGAGTTCTGGAACCTACTCATCGCACGTGTAACGCTTTTCCGACTAAAATATAAGATTATTCAACTTTTTATATCCTTGTTTTTATATTCAAATAAAAGGTAAAATTAGAAATAGTATTATAAAAATATTTAAAATTATTGAAATTATTGAAATAATTATATGATTATCACGGAATTCACTGTCCTATACAACAACAAATAATCCAACAGAGAACTCTTTAGACTTACCTATATTATAATCATTATATAAACTATTATTCTATTTCATTTATAAACCCTAATATCTAATTAAACGATTCCATTGTTTAATCAAAATATATAAGATAAATATAATCCTTATAATTATATCTTAAATCAATCTAGTTTATTATTATAATATATATTTATTATATAATCAAAATAAAAAATAGATATAGCTATTCCTTTATAATAATTATAAGCCTAGTTAATATTTAAAGCTATGTATTT
>PQXL01000630.1:0-17777 GCA_004916875.1 Botrytis galanthina
AAATTAACAAAACTTATTATATAGAATTCTTTATAAAAAGTTTTTATTATTTTTATATATATCAAAAAAAGATTTCTATTTAGAAATTTATTTTTAAAATTGAGGGGAATAGATTTTAATAGGAAAATATAATATATATGGATTGCGTTGAGCACTCGAAGTAATAAAATACATATTATTTTTTAATAGTATTTGAAGTAATTTATTGATAAAAGATTTTAATAATCCAAAAATACAAAAAGATTTAATAATATTATTTGAATATATAAATCAGAGTATACAAATATTCAAATATATAATAAGAAATTTACACAATAGAAAAAGAGTTATTCTCATAAAAAAAGACTTTGAAATAGAAAACAATATAATCAAAGATTGAATAAAAGATATATATTCAAAAGCTTAGGAAAACAAAAAACTATCCTTATCTTATACTTATATTAATCAATACTCTTAATTAAAGATTTCCAATATTTATTAAATTCTATATAATTCTATCACTATTACGAAATACCATGTGTATTCAATATTCAAATCAAAAGCTATAAATATTTAATTAATCTGTGAATACAACAATATACATAAATCCTACCAATAAGAATTTATAAAATTAAATCATTTACTCAAAAATCAATATTTATCTCACAGCTATTTACATTCAGATAATAACTTTCTTTTTTCTTTTTATAAAAAATTATACATTTTATATGTTTTATACTTTTTTATTTATTAATAAACCTGCCAGGTAGGTCAAAAGAATAATAATCATTCGATAGCTGCTTTTATTAATATTTATAACATATATTATTTATTAATTTTCCTTTGTTTATTATGTAGATTATTCTATATAATTATTAAAATATTAATTGATCTAAAAGGTATATCACAGAATTCATTGTTCTATATAATAATATATAATCCAATAGAGTACTTTTTAGATTTGTTTATATTATGATTATTATATGGTTTATTATTCTATTTTATTTGTAAACCCTAATATCTAATTAGGTGATTCCATCGCTCAATCAAGGTATATAAGATAGATATGATTCTTATAATCATACCTCAAGTCAATCTAGTTTATTATCACCATACATACCTATCATATAATCAAAGTGACCAATCGACATAGCTATTCCTCCGTGATAACTAATGAAATAAGGAGTTCTTGAATTTAATTTTTAAAATATCTAAAACAATCTATAATTTAAGATTATATTTATATATATTGATTCAAAATGAAAAGATTGATATTTATATACACTATCAGCTTTTTAGAAAAATTATTAAAAGATTTAATATTAAGGATTATCAACTTATATAATTTAAACTTCAAATAAAAAAATTAAAATATAAATTAAAATAGATTATTTTTAAGAAAAAATATAAAATAAAAATTAATCCAAATTCAAAGTTTTATAAAATTAAAGATATTAAAGAAATATAAATCAAAATGGGAAATTATGAAATTGATATAGAACCTTTTAATAATAATAATGAAAGTATATCTTCAAATATTTATTATAATGTTGAATAGTTATTGAATAATTAATGTTTTAATATTATATAATATAAATTTTTGAGGTGGCTCAAAAGAGGGGTGGCCCGAAAGTGGGGTATTCGACTTATCTCCTTTTTGACATTCCCGACACCGAACACCACCGCCTCTTCACGGTTAGGTTCGTACCTATTGACTGTTTCTTCTTTCCCAATCAGTACGATTAAGCTTTGGTAGTCTTCTGGACACAGCTTCTTCTCCGTGGCGTGAAGTAGCTTGATATCAAGCTCACAGCCTCCTCACATGAAGATTTTTCTTCTCAAAATATGGGGACCCCCTGTGAATTCTTAAGGGAAATTGGGGGGGACCCACGGGGATTAGATCTGACAAATCGAAACTTAAATAGAGAGTTTTTTTTTTCTTTGCTTTTTAACTCCCCGATGGTGTTGAGGAGGCTATTCCTCAGCTGAAACGTAAATGTGAGAAATGCATGTATGTAATATGTAATATGTATGTATGTATGTACTGTATATATGGTGAGGTAACCGAGTTCTTCAGCCGTGGATTTGGAACGAGGAAGAGGAAGCGGGAGGCTGAAAAGAATGGATGGAGAGACAGGACAGGGGATGGAAAATCCCCCACTTCGATTTTTCTGGGTGGATGTGGGGGTTTGGCGGATAAATATTTATTACTAGGTGTGGATATCAAAATTACCTCGCCAGTACTCGTACAGTGTACGTATGTTATGTTCCATTGGTTTATAATCGCTCAAGATATGCTTCCATGTTGCGGGTATGATGTATCTATCGTAAGGTTACGATCGCGGCTTCAACATGTATAATGCGCTCATTGCAATGGAGAATGTGCACGGGGTTGTACTTCGTGCCAGTGCGACTGGTATGAAGATCATTCGAAACGACATATGGGTCTGCGCCATCTCGAAGTTGTTTGAGAGGTATATTATACATGCCTAGCTAGGTACTTTGTATGATCGCATCTTATTCTATGTGGATATGAATGAGTACTGTAGTGTTGATGAGTTTGATACAGGACGGCTCAAGTGTTCTCGCCTTCCTCAGACCTCGGGAAGAAGGGATTAAAGGATGTATCATTGACTTGGTGACCGGTATGGTGTATCGTTATACTTTTTCCACGTCAAAGCAAGGATGCATTCAAGCGCAATCCTATAAAGTGCATCATTCTATCACGGATGTGGCTCAATAGCTGCGTCGGTGATAAGTCGTGGGAAGCTAGAACATTCATTGATGCTTGGTCCCCTTCAAGGCCGTTAAGAAAGACTCTCTGTCCGCAAACTCTATTCAACACTGCTAGGCACTTATGATGATACCGGTACCGAGCCCTTCCAGTTAAGGGCAACGTCTGTGCATCTGCATTTTATCAGAAAAAAGAGCCGACGGGGCAAATCCTATGGCTTGATCCTGACAGACAAGCTCTTTGCAACAGAAATCAGCTAGAAGTGTTCGATTGATTGCAAACTGGACAATTTCCGAAGCTACCGAGGCAGGGATAGCGCATTTGCTTTGACATCGGCACATACAAAAGTTAGACTTGGCAGGTAGTAGTCCTTCTACTTACACACCATCCAGTGATGCCAATCCGCGTAATCACATGTTCGAGCCGTATTCAAAAATCATATGATGATTATCTTGCAGTTCTTGCATGTCTCCTGTCTATTCCTATCGCTCCAAGCGAGTAAACGCCAACTGAACTCCCAGATTACGAGTTCAGTCGTAATCTGCCATCTTAGCGTGATGCCAAACGCTTTGAAGTTTGAACCGGTGCTAGTCTTGAACTCAACAGGGCTTCCACTTGTACCTCGAAACTTTAATCGAACCCCGAAGTCTAGACACGGGATGATACACATCTCGAAGTCCAGCCGTTCGCGACGGTTTGTTCCATACCGTGACAGTGGGTTTGTCCCGCAATTGACCCTTCAAATCATCGGTTTCTGATATTGGGTGTACCTTCTCAATGCGGAACTTGTTCCGACGCTTTTGATGAAGCTATCTTGGTGTGAATGAAAATGTACACCCACCGAAATCAATAAATCTTCAAAAATGTTTCTTTCCAGATGTATATTTTGTCAACGAATCTTTTTTGAGTTTAAGAAAACTTGACACATATATCAACTGTTAGCTTCTGAACCATTTCATGCTTGGTTTTAGATGGGAATATGTATTGATTGATTAACGAAGGAATTTTAAGGATGATGTTCGATTCGAATGTGCACATAATCTCGGCCACGCCGAAGCTATCAATTATGGCCCCTGCATCAACATCATTTCTCCGCGGATGTATCACTGCTTTTGCGGCCCAAAGTATGTAACTCGACGCTAAGATTACATAGTCAGTCCTCTTGTCGACTATAGTTCAACGTCTTATTTCCATCTAACTTCAGAGTCGCATACTCTCCTGGCCACCCAAGTATGCTCATGGCGTGGTGTAACTATCTTGGAGCTAATCGCATCAAACATACTCGTCTACACATTTCAATGCAAAGCAAGTGTCTTGACGACATTGCACAGAATCTTTGATGTAATTTAGATCACATTTTGATATTCATCATGACAAGGCTCATTGATAAATTGAGGGTCTTATTCGTGTTAGGAGTTCCGGTTATCCGGATTGACACATCTAATATAAGGATAGGTTCTCAATGTTTGAAAACCTAGGATATGTTTGAATATATTTCACTCTAAGAATCCACTATAGGCGTTTCTATGGACTGGGGCGGGGGATAGAAAGGGCTAGTGTCCCCTCAATCTAGAGATACTTGAGATTTCAACACGAAGCTCCAGTGGGGGTATACATGGAGGATGTATAGCAACGTTTCGGAAGCAATTGCAAATAGAAATCCATAAAGATTGACTCTCGGAGCTCTTGGATGACGTGGAATCCGAAGTACAATTTTGAGACATCCCCCACAGGAGAAAGAGGATTGGGGTTTGCGTGGAGATCTCGAAGTAGATTCGAGGAGGCAGTATGGCGAAAGTTGAAGAGACTGTAGAAATATGATTTCTTGTGATGGAGAAAGAACAAGAGCTGCAAATATCATTTCCAAGCTAGTGCTGATTTAGAAACTACAACCCTCTTTACGTCAACAAAAACAAAAAATAAGGGCTGAAAACTTTCTCAAGCTGAGTTGCTACACTTGGCAACACTAGTTACAGATGTCAGATCAAAGACCTCGAGGTCATGTGTATTTGCCATCCACACAATCACACCACGTCACCTATCAGGACATGTTTCCCTTTCCTCTCCTCTCCTTTCCCACCCTCCCACCTTTCTTTTTCCGCTAGATATTGCAGAGAAATGTTCTCTACAACGCCGTGCCGGTAACCGAGCCGTCTCAACAACGCCCGTCCTGACTGAAGAAAGCCAATGAGGTAAGTCAGCTGAGTTATCCACACATACAGAAGATAGGATATCTACCCGCACTCTCCCAGCACAAAAGAAGCATATAAACTGTGTACAGCTTCAAGATTTGTGGCTTTTGGGCGGAAATGTAGACACTGAGTCTTTGTTTCTTCTACCCACGCATGAAACCTCCCAAAATCTTCATGTGACATCTTGGATGCTAGTACGCCATCTCATCTCATTCCATATCATATCATATCATCATCTGTTCAAATACCAATCACAATATCCAACAACCCCAGCAACCAACCAGCCGAACCATGACAGTTACGTTACACAACTCTCCATCAAGCTATGAACTGTGTTGATTTGTGCATCGTAGGACAAACTTGCCGCTGCTCCAGCCGCATGGCGTGTTGTACTTGATATCGATACACTTGATCATTGTTCAACCCATAATACTAAAAATCAATCATATTGGGATCATGGGCTGGAAGATCAGATGACACGTTGACTTCTTCGACTCGCCGAGTGCATAGTTCGGGATGATAGGTTGGGTACATCTTCATCTTTTGACTTCTCGGGAGAATCGCGTCATGCATCAAACAGAAAAAATTTTTTGTTGCTTATGCAAGCCTAAATTCAAAAGAGAGGAAGTACACAGCTGTAAAGCAAGAAGTTATGCATTATTTGATCCAAATCTGACAGGGATCGTCATGAGCGGGATATTATTGCACTGCGCTGAAACGCATTTCGTATCTAAAGCAGAATCCTTCATCTGGGAATTGAAAATTGCATATGGCTTTCGACGAAGAGGTATTTACAATCTTAATGCTCTGCGTTAACGCTCTGCGTCTTACTCATCTACCAGCTCAAAAGTCGAGGCTGCATTACGATATTCAGAAGCTTTGAATATCTAAATTTTATTGAACAATTCAGATCGATTGAACACTGTCTTCACTTTGAATGTCGCATTGCTTTCTGCCAGTCTAGTCTATTGGAAACCTTGATATTGATATTTATACATCAAAACTTTCAGTACGTAGTTTAGAGCTACTTAAAGCTCACTCTTTACTTGAGTATTCGCCTCCACCCAGGCCTTGACATCCTCTCTATCTCTCTCAACCCAAGCGCTCTTTGCTCTAATACTATCCAGACTTTGTGCCAGACCCTGGTCAAAGCCCTTGGTATCTCTCTTCGAAAAGAACTCTTCAATTCGCTTCTGGTTACGTTCACCGGTGAAGCCTGATGTGCAAATGGTAACCATCGTTCCCAACATGGACAAACCGGCCGGTAATCGTCGTTGGAGTTCTTCCCAATTTTCGGTCATCCAAACATACAATGCTTCGATACCTTCTGGATGACCTCTAAGACCGCTAATGGGGAGGTAAATATCTTGTTCCTTGACTTCACCGCCGAATGGTAAAGCGAGAGTTTGCTTGATTAATTCAGGGTCTTTGGCTCGTCCCAAAGAACGGAGAGCAGTGTTACGCTCATCGCTGTTTGTCGAGTTGCGGTAAGCATCCAGGATGATGTCGTACTGTGAAATATTAGCTACCGTATATTTTCTGAAACGTTTGAACATACCTCTTTCTTGCCACCATATTTCAATGCGATAGCATAAACGCTGCCGCGGATGTTTGGATGAATGGCAGATTTGTCACCCGCTGCAAACTTGGCAAACATATCTTGTGCAGCTTTAATGATGACCTTGTCACCGGATATACCAGCACTACCGAAAAGAAGAGTTTTGAATTGTTGCTGGACATGCTCGTCACTGTCCTTGAACTCCCATCCAAATTTGTGGGCATATTCGCTTGTAAGCTCTCTTTGGAATGACTCGAGTCCATCTTTAACTTTCTCGTCCTCAAAGACCCAAGCAGTTTGAATACTGCCTAAACGGGCAAGGATTTCGGTCCAAACAACAAACTCCGTTTCGCTGGTGAAGCCCTTGAACAAGTTTAGAACACCGGAAGTCTTCTGGTATCCAGCTGAAGCGAGAGCTCCTGCATCTGCGATCATTCCTGCACGATCTTCAACGGTAAGAAGACCTTCCTTGGCAGCTTGGCCTAGTTTTTCGAGTCGCTCAGGAGTGTATGATGTTCGATAAATGCTAGTGTGGTCTGCATTCAGCTTGAAGAAATCGGCAGGGACCTGGATAGTCTCTTCTCGCTTGTCTAGAACCAATTCCTCATCAACACCGCTCTTAGTGCGGAGACCCAAGAAGACCGGGTACAAAACTTCATCCTCCTCAGGCTTGACGTCAGCTGTTCGCAAGAAGCGATTTTGCTTGACGTGGATGCTCTTTCCATCTTCGTTCTCAGTAACACTTACAACAGGATATCCGACCTGTTTTGTCCAGATGTCCATAACTGCCGAGACATCCTTACCGCTCGCCTTGCTCAACGCATCCCAAAGATCACCGGTTTGGGTGTTGCCATAAGCATGCTTCTTCAAATATTGGCGGATACCCTCCATGAACACATCTTCTCCTAAATAACTTGCAATCATGCGAAGGACACAAGAACCTTTGGAATATGAAATGGCGTCAAAAATCTGGTTGACTTGATCGGCTCGCTTGACTGGTACTTCAATTGGATGACTGCTTCGAATAGAATCAAGACCGAGGGCGCTTTGCAGGTTATCCGTCACGTAGTTTTGCCAGACCTTCCATTCTGGATAGAAGATGTTGCAGGAATACCATGACATCCATGTTGCGAAACCCTCGTTGAGCCACAAACCATCCCAGAAATCCATTGTAACCAAGTTACCGAACCATTGGTGAGCCAACTCATGCTGGACGACTTCCGCAACTCGTTCCTTCGTAGACGCACCACTGGTCTTTTCGTCGAACAGGAGATCAACAACACGGTAAGTAATCAAGCCCCAATTCTCCATGGCACCAGCGGAAAAATCTGGTATGGCAACCATATCCTACGAACAAAGTTAGAACATTCAGAGTAGGAAAACCAATATAAGAACTTACCATTTTTGGTAGAGGGAATGGACTATCAAAGGTCTTCTCATAAAATTCCAGGGTTCGTGCTGCAAGATCCAATGAAAATCTTCCATGCTCGATGTCTTGATTTGGAGGAGCATAAACTCTGACCGGAATTCTGAACTTGTCGGTCTCAATGTAGTTGAGTTCTCCAACGATGAAGGCGAGAAGATACGTCGACATTTGTGGTGATTTGTTGAACTTGACAGCCTTCTTGTTTCCCTCGACCTCAGTCTCTGAAGCAACATCCATATTACTCAAGCAGGTGAGGTGCTTGTCCGCGACCAAAGTAATTGTGAATTCTGCCTTCAATGCAGGTTCATCGAAACAAGGGAAAGCTCTTCGGGCATCAGTCGGTTCCATTTGTGTTGTGGCCAAAATGCCCTCGGATCCATCCGCATTCTTGTATGTTGATCTGTAAAATCCTGCCATCTTGTCATTGAGCTGGCCAGTGAACTTCATCTCGATTTGTGCCTTTGTTCCTTTGGGGATGGTTTGCTTGAAAGCAACCTTTGTGGTCTGGCTGTCCTCGTTGTAAGAGACATCTGGAGTAGAGCTATTGAATGTTAGATTTATTGAGGAAGCATATGACAACTGGCTTGTCAATCAATCACTGACCTTATAGCTTCAGATCCAGAAATGACTTTTGTGCTGTGTATCTCAAGCTCCAAAGTGTTTAGAGAGATAGAAGTAGTATCTTCAGCAACATCTAAATCGATTATAACAGTACCCTCATAAGTATGCTTCTTGAAGTCTGGCTCTAATGTGAGATCGTAGTGTCTTGGAATGACATTTGCTGGCAAGATCTCTCTTCCCTTGGTAACATCCATTCCTGCGCTCTCTACCTCCTCTCCGGCATGTACACCTCTACACATCTTGTGTCTTCTATATGAACAATGGCGGATTGCCGAGGTGGTTAAAGTTGTATTTCGAAAGTTGTTTGATAATTGAGGACGGTTTTTTGCAGGACTGAGTCTAAATTTGAATAATCGGTGAGCTTATGAACACTGCGCACTAGGATGATAGTGAATAAAGCAAAAGCAAATTTGGGTTTAAGTATGTTGATCTTGCCTCAGTTGACTTGCTTGAGGAATCACGAGGGTAGATATTCAAGCTTGTGCAATGGATGGAAAGAGCTCCACGGAATGAAAGAAATGGCGGGGTATAACATACAGTGAAGCTGAGCTTCGATATGAACTAATTGAAAGACTTTGAAAGGTTCTGCTAACAATTGGTAATCTTCTTTGTGCTCTACTCAAGGAAAGGAAAACACTGGCTGGAGGCCGAGTAAAAGAGGATGTAAGGGTATTGGAGATACGCATTGACATCGAAGCAAGAAGTGAGGGACGGAAGCTACAAAATACACCCACGAACACACACAACGCCGTATGCTATGCTATGCTATGCTTTGCCGTATGTACAAATATGACACGCACCACCTTTGCAACCTGGGCAAAAGAATGGACAATCGAAACGACTGGGAAGGAAGGATCGAACTACCAACGATTGAGGAAGGTGGGGTCTTTCTGGGTCTGCAAGCAAAAGCTTTGATGAATGCCAGTGGATAGAGGGCAGCTGGGTAGTAAGTGCAGTGGCAGAAAGTGCAGTGGCAGAAAGTGCACAGGAATGGCCAGGTGATGCCGTTTGGACGAGAAGGATGAATCAATATCAAAGGTGGGAAACGGCTAAGGTTAAAGCACCTGCTTGTGAGCTTGTCAACCTTCACTAATGCGAGTGAGATGTGAGATTTCGAACCTTAGAAGAAAGAGTGGCACCAAATAATCTCGTACTCTTCTATTCGTACAAGGATATATCTTCAAAAATCATCATACTCATCATTGATTTATTTATCCAGTTACCGTTTTGGGTAGCGGTGAGGAAGGATCAGATTGCATTAAGCCGCATTGGGTGGTGTTCTCCATTTAACCGTTATACAAAACTTTTCTTCTCGCGCTCTTCTTTCTCTTCCTTCTTCAAGCAACTTAAACGGCTCGAACAACATTATATCGATCTTTCTCCTACGATATGTTGACGTGCTCCAATATTAACTGTTAAGGTTTAATTTGGTTGTTGCAAGAGGAAGATTTACAACCACCGCAGGTTTGAGGCGACCAATAGCTTTCGAGCTTTGATTGGAAGTCATAGGAAGACGGTACATACTTTTCGACGCAAGCCAAGTCAATACCGATATAGACATCGATATTGATATCCATGCATGCTCGTAGCAGCTCGTAACAGTTCTAAGTAAGGGGAAGCAAGGTATCCTTATCTGCCATGGCTTTGAAAGCTCCCCAATGCTATTTTAATCGATGTTTTATTCAAATCTTCAGCTCTTTTCTTTTTGACCAGTGAACTCGGTGACTCTTTATTCGAAGCTCTCCATTGTCGGACCTTGACATTGTGCTCCAGCCTTTGACAGCAACCCAAGTACCATTGATTATATTGTCCTTTATTATCCTGCATCTATGCATCCGATCCCTTATCGTCTGGCAGGTCCTCCATTACACCAAAAAGAACCTTGAGCCAGAGACTGCATCCCTTGCATCCCACACTGATCTCGCCATCTTCAGCTGCCTCCTCTAAATCTTGCTCTCGAATCAAGAACCCTCGATCATCTCCACATCTACAGCTTCTATACCATATACCATTCTCTTCTTCGACATTCAAATCATCCAAATCGACAACTTCAACACCCGTTCGGAAAACTTCTCCTTCCTTTTGACCTGCCCCATTTATAGAGCTATTCTGCAATCTCAGTTCCTTGTCATATTGTGCTCGTAGTTTGGAGTCCGATAGGTGAGAGAAAGCCACGGATATTTGATCAATAGTATAAAGCGATTGGGGTCTGTTTGTATGACCTTGTTCTTGGCTTTGAGATTTGTCAGGATGATTTCGAAGAAGTGCGCGTCGATATGCGCTTCGCAAAGTTGCTACCGGAATGTGTGTTGCATTTTGAAGAGACGACGGGATGTCTAAGATCTCGTAATATGTCGACGTGCAAGTCATTGATCCATCAGGGTTGAGTTTTGCTATCCCCGTCGTCTTTTGTTTGTCCTTATGATTCTACGATTTTTCTCTATGCGACCTTAACCATTCTGCATGTGAAGTGGGGCATCACTCTCCATGCCTGAGGCGTCAATATATCCTCCACCTTCCACTTTTGGTCAGCCTCCCATGCTGGAATCTCTTGATCACATTCCATCGTACCCAGTCATACATATTTTTCATACATATCTTTCTGAGTCGTCCGAGATTCGCCGTAGCTATCTACTAGGTAGGTACTCGAACAGCTCTTCCTTGGGAATATTTTGGCGCAGAGTAGATGCGAAAGTTAATATGAAGCGTACCCATAAAGAATTATGAGGGGAAGATGTTTCGATTCTCGAAACGGAGGTTCCTTCAATCTTACCCGTGATCATCTATACGATATAAATATTGCAAGCAACTGAAGGCGGGACATGACATATGTCTAGGTGAAGGGGGTATATATTCATTCCTATCATGATTTGCTTTAGAAGTCTATCTTTATCGGTTTGGAATCGAGGTCAAAATCCAAGACAACTACATCTCGAAGTCCATCCTTTTTTCTGTCCGTTCTTGTAAAGATGGACAGATTCTCACCTCCTCCTTCCACCTCTTTTATCTCGATTGAAGGCTCGCCATCAAATCCTGATGCACTCCATACAAGATCAAAGAATACTAGTCCATCCTTACTATGCACCTTGACAATGCTGAGGGTGGAATCTGTATTTCCAGGCAAAGCGAGATATACGTTGTTCTTGCTGTCAACAGATATGCTTCCTCTCGAGCCAATTTCTGTAGGCTTGTTTATGCCATCCGTTGGGACAGCGTTCTTTGTCCATCCCCCTAACTTTCATTAGTACAAAGTCCTCAACATAATTTGATTATTACTGCGGCTTTACCTGCACAATCACGGTGATAAAGTATCCACTGCTGCTCGCCCGCAGAATTTTCCCTATTCAAAACCCAGAATCCGCCCTTCCGATCCACCGCTTGAGCTTCTTGGTTCAAAATCCCACTTCCCATGGGAATCTCAAAGACTCTTGCCTTGGACTGCGGCAAGATGGTGTTTTCTTCCTTTCCATCCAGTACGGCCAAGATTGTTCCATCCGAACTTTTCCATGTTTTGCCCACATCTTCCGAATAAGCAAAGTTCAGATCATAGTTATTCTCGGGCCCGTTGGGCCCGGCTTGTTGTTTATGCGCATCTGCGCCCGTGGAAGATTCGAAGAGGATGAAGTTTCGATAACACCATGACAGATAAAGTCGCGAATTTTGATAATCAAGACCATTTATATATGGACTGTTGGAAACACCAGTAAGGTGTTGGCCTAAGTATGCATAAGTGGAAGACTTTCCCGAGTAGCGGTAAAGGACATCTGATCCTAATCCTGCCCTACATTCATATTAAATTCATGTGCAGATGCAGTTGTATCAGAACATACATACTGGCCAATACGATATGTCAACAACAAATCATCATCCACGTTCACGAACCGAGGATAAGTGACTTCGTCCATCAGTTCATTATGCGCAATGCCAGGAAGATAATCTTGCGTTTGCGAAAACAAAGATTCACTCCATACATTGGAATCCCCTGAATATCTTTCTGAATCTATATGTTTCAAAATTTTAAATCTCAATCTAACATTTCTCAGCACTGTTCAACTCTTTTCCAATAATAATAACAACACACCTATCACAATGATGATCGAACGCTATATGTATACTTCCATCTCCACTACAGATACCGATAGATATCGTATTGTGTCCATCGTCAATCACCTGTTCATAGTCGTGGAAACTCAATATCCCCCACTTCGAATGCGTAGGAGAGACTTTTCTTCTACCCAGATTCATCATACAAGCATTCAGTTTCGTGGACGTAGGATGATCGGTATAGAATGCTACATATTGCCATCCATTAACAGTGGTAATTGCGTTTTGTTGGAAGGAATTTGCGTTGACTCTATGTATTCTTTTGGGATCCGGGCCGAGTATTGAAATGCTAGGTTTTGGGAGCCCCATTGTGAGATAGATGTTTGATTAAAGTTGAGCAAGCTACTTCAAACAACTTTGGAAACAAAATCCCCACCGCAACGACCTTCGATACTGATATAAAGCTCACAATTGAATCCACACATACATATCCCCACCTCCGTCACGATATCAGTACATGCACACACGCAATACCGATACCTGTCGAGAAATCGATCCTCGGCTCCAACCCCAAAACCCCCATGCATGAATATTCCCCCCGAGATATCCCACCAATCCCCTGTCCTTCGCATATAAACCCCCAGTCGGTTCATCACCTGCCGAAGCTTGAAAAGGCTCTACCCCGCAATCCCCGGATAAATATCCCCGATAAGCGAATTGTGCAGTATCCCCTATTGGATGTGAAGCTTGTTATCGTGGGGATGGTTTGCAGTTCCCTTGCGCATTGCCTTGATACGATATGATATGCAATGCAAAAATAATTATCAAGTGGTAGGGCACGACGGGATAGGATAGGAGGATATGATGGGTTAGCTAGGTAGCATTGCAGCTTTGACATGGCCTGTATGCAGAGACGGGGTGGGACAGCTGTATCGTGGTGAAATGAAATATAATACACATGTACATCCTACGTGCTTATTCAAAAGATCTCACATTCATGTCTTCCTGAGCATCTCTTTATCGTGCTCAAAATGATGTTTCCGACTAAAGCCCCTCGCGTCGACAGAGATGTTCTCGCCTCCACCTCTCATCTAACGAACAAACGGGGTCCTTGGTGGCATGACCGAGGATTGCTTAAACTCAATCTTCTTATCATGATACCGTTGATGAGTGAATATGTGCAGGGTTATGATGCGAGTCTTATCAACAATGTGCAGCAGTTGAAGAGTTGGCAGAATGGTAATTAGCATCTTTTCTTTTGTGCTCGCTTGGTGCAACTCTTTGCTCTCTTCTTGTTTGAGGTATGGTGGTGATGAGAGGGATTGGTGGGTTTAAAAAGAAGAAGTGTATCCAGAAGGTAGTTTTGTTATTCATGGAAGAGCTATACTAGATTGTACTGAAATAGGAGATATGGCTGATGAAGGAATTTAACAGAATTCCATCACCCCAAGGGCTCACTCTTAGGTGTTTTGTCGGCGAGCTATTGGGTGGGAAATGTCTTGGGAGTATTCTTTATCACGCCGCTGAGTGATAGGTTTGGTAGGAGAATGGCGCTGTTCTTTGGTAGTGTGGTTGCAATACTTGGGACAGCTCTTTGCACCGGAGCCATTAATGGTATGTTTGCTTCATCTTATATTCGTGTGGCAAGAAAGTGGTGGGATATGTGGAAAATAGAGATATGATAAGATAGAGAAAGAACATATGGCCGAGCATTGTGAAACAAAAGCTGATAAAAACTTAGCTGGTATGTTCATTGTCGGCAGACTTCTATTGGGGATTGGAGGAGTGGTTGTTGGTGCCATTGGACCTGTATTGGTAGCAGAACTTGCATATCCGGGTAAGTTTCCCTGAGAGAGGGGTCGAGCATGGTTCGACGTCAAGCTGCGAGAAACTAATGAAAAATAGATCATCGTGCGACTGCGACCGCGCTTTCAAATACCCAATACTCAATGGGCTCGATCATCGCTGCCTGGGTAACTTTTGGTAGGCTGTTTTGCTATAGCCTACAGATGATGAGAGCGAGATATTAACAACGAATAGGTACATTTCGATTGAATTCCACATGGTCATGGCGCATTCCCTCAATCTTTCAAGCTTTACCCTCTGTCGGCCAGGCAATTGGTATCTTCTTTCTTCCCGAGTCACCTCGTTGGCTTGTAAGCAAAGGTCGTGAAGATGCTGCTTTGGATGTACTATCCAAGTATCATGCCAATGGAGATCGAGAAGATGAGGTCGTACAGTTCGAATACAGGGAGATAGTCGGAACAATCGAGTTGGAGATCTCAGCAAAGCAATCGAGGTGGAGTGAAATGTGGAGAGGTAAAGGAAACCAATGGAGAATGTTTATCATGATTGTAAGCCCCAAGCCCCTTATTCTGTATTCACTCGAGGCGGCACGGCAACGATGAAAATGTGCGAAATGTACTAGATGCTGATAATTATCCATAGTTCTTTGGAATCTGCAAGCAATGGTCAGGAAATGGCGTAGTATCCTATTACTTACATACAGTAAGTATACCTCGCGTTAAATCTCTTTGAAGCCACTGACAGCCTCTAGATGCTCGATGACGTTGGAATCACAACTACATTCCAGCAAACTCTCATCACTGCAACCTCTCAAATGTTCTCCTTTGCTTGTTCTGTCGGTTTTGCGTTTCTACCCGCTCGAGTAGGTCGTCGACCTCTTTTGCTCTGGTCAATGGGTCTGATGTGGCTTGTCTTCACAATAATCACCATCCTTACTGGTGTGTTCACTCACACTGGGTCCAAATCCGCTTCTTATGCTTCGGTTGCTTTCATATATCTGTACAGCGGAGTACACAATTTGGGATGGACAGGTGCCATGATGCTTTATGTGGTTGAAATTTTGCCGTACTCGTTGCGTGCCAAAGGCATTTCGCTATTTTGGTTAGTCACGGGCTTAGCGGGTGCATTCAATACCTATGTGAACCCATTAGGTCTTGCAAGATTTGGCTGGAAGTTCTATTTCTTCTATGTAGCATGGATTGCCGTCGAATTTGTCGTGGTGTACTTTGCTTGTCCTGAAACCAAGGGAACAAGTTTGGAAGACGTGGCTTTAGTCATTGAAGGAAGCGATGCTAAAGTTAGCAAGATGAATCCAGTGAAAGAGGCGGTAATAGAAAAAGAGGGTGGAACCACGGAACACGTTGAGAAGACGAGATGAAATTATGACTGCGAAGGCATTAAGTGGATATGTTGAATGCCTCTTGATCTTGTATACCTCCTATGTATGCTAGGGAGAGTATCTTGGTTATCGATTTTTATATGAGAGATAGTGCAATCACTGGCTGGATCTATTGCGCCGAAAGCTAAAATGTCAGGAGAAGGTGTTCCTCTTTCTCGGCCGGTGTTGTCCAAAACACAGCAAATTGATAAGTCTTTCGGAGCAGATGATCTTGCACTTATCAAGTAGATGAGTAGATTTGGTCGTGATAGAAAATTCTGACAACTTCTCATGTCAAAAGTAATTCTCATAGTATATTGAATACCTAGGTAGAAATCCAAAGGTTGCGGTTATATAAAACTTGATTGTATCGACAGAATTGGTGCTGCAAAGGTGAACTTTGCACCCTTTCTCAAATTTTCTCGTACCCGCCTACCTAGTATTCCTCCTCACCAACATTGATTAATTATTGACCATGGAATTAGACTGCAAACCTCAATCCCAAGAAATCACCAACCTTACGCGTACAACAAATCATCATAATCATCACCGACCTTTGTTTGGATTACGATTCATCTACGAAACAGATTGTTTCGACAGGCTTTTGACAAGAGTTTGATTGTCACAACGATCGTCTCTCCTTGATAATGGTAAGTTTCTCCACACAACCCTGACTGACAAAGATGTCAACCAAAATAGATGAAACAAAATGATTAATATTGATAAAGGCTCCCAAGAACCTACCACCCGCAGCCAAGCAAGCAAAGATTCTGGAGTGGTTTCGAACCTCCATGGGAGTCTATTCCTTCAAGGAACTCGAGAAACTTCTCCCATCTGTCGGCTCGATCAATGGCATGCTAGTGAAAGAATACATCCAAGCGCTCACAGACGAGAATTTGATCCGCGTGGAGAAAATTGGAAGTGGCAATTGGTATTGGTCATTTACCTCAGATGCCAAGAAGAGCAAAGAAAATCTGATCAACAAATTGAGGGATGAGGAAACTAGATTATTGGCTACAATTGCAGTCGCTGAACAAGAGGTTAAAAAGGAAATGACAAAACGTCAAGAGGACGATGAAATGCTCCTTGATGGTGGATCAGACAGACACGCTTTGATGGACGCCTATGAGGCTCTTGTGAGGGAGAACGACGCTCTTGATAAGGAATTGGATCTCTACAGTGATAACGATCCTGCTGAGATCTTTCGAAAAATGGAGGAAACAAACAAACTTAAGGAGAGTACTTTAAGATGGACCGACAACCTTGAATCACTTGAATCATTCTTGGTCAGCTTGACGGGAGACCGAGCTCAAGCTGGAGAGATCATGTATCGAGCATGTGGCGAGGACTATGTAGTCGGGGAAGGGTTGAAAGAATTAGCGGTCCCAAATTAGTGGATGCTTCTTAGCTCTACTTGCATGGACAATCTCGAGTTATCGGAATGTAATATGATGGAAGTGGTACTACTGGCTTGCGATTATCGTTACTCGGTCTGGCCGGTATAGCTTCATGTTTTGTTGTCGTCAGCTTTTTACGGAATATGATACGGAGGACAGTGTGATCAGATATCAAGTGGTTTGGTATGCATGGATGGAAACCGTTGATCAATCCGAACATTAACCTTAATCATTCGATTGCTTGAGAGCTGTTTGTTTGTTTGTTCGTTTGTTATTTCCAACTCGAAAACTTGATGATACGTTGATGAAACATTATTCATGTTAACAGATGTGACATGTACGCAAACCCCAATATCTCCACTTGGCCACTTGAAAAATTTGCCATATAGATGCAAGTGCAGCCCAAAGCGGGAAAATACCTGGGAAGGACTAGACAAGCTTTTTTCCTAATCTTAGGCTAATCGCGATTTTCGAGGGACCAGCTGGGCAACAATCTTCAATGTCACAAATGGGACTCGGGGATTTAACCAAATTGTACCCCGCAGAAAAATGGATTTTATTTAATGGACATGGTTACCATTGGACCAGCCATACCCCGAAAGGCTCTGGCTTTAAGCTAATTCTATATAATATATGTCTCTT